>JAAXYX010003023.1:0-15566 GCA_036851915.1 Ptenothrix huangshanensis | reverse complement strand
CTCGTTATTTTGTGCGTTATAATGATATATTATTATTTCTATACAGGTAAGACAAAAACGATAAGCAAAACCCAGAGATATAAATTTCAAGACAAGATTGAAAACAAAGGCGACAAAGTATAACACGCTTTAAAGATGAGAATTCCCAAAACCATTACTACCTTGAGTGGATTGAAGTGGATGACTTGTTTCGATTTCAAACATGAAAAGTTGAGTTCAAAAGCACTACTATTAACCATCAAATTTCATTTGTTGGAGCAGAAATTGACAGAATGGTGAAACAGGTTTTGATGGACTGACTGCTGGAGTGTTAGATAGTTTAGTGTAGGGGGACTAAAGAACGAAATCGAAATCGGACACACAGAACGGTATATAGGTAATTACTAGTAGTCTTTTTCCATTTGAGTAAATCACAACAATTTATCATTATCCCTTATTTTGGTTAGTCGTGTTAGCATTATATTGTGCCAAAGTGTTAGAGATTACTGTGAAAAATGAGTCGATTCGAAATGCAATTTGATTTGTTGTATTTGTAAAAAACATGTAACTGTTGCTGCTGAAGAAAGTGATTGTGACGTTTTGATTTTTTTTTCTATTTTTCCTTGACGAACATGATCAGACTTTTGACATGCCAGAGATAGTTATCTTTATATAGAGAATTAAACGATTATAGGAGGATTTCGGCCATTATAATAGTGGTTGGGTGGTGGTGGCATTGGTGGCGAGACCTTAGTATACATTAACATTTTGATTTTTCGTTTTAGTCCACGAGTAAAAAATTGAAATATTCCATGAGAATCAGTTTTTGTTTCGACACAAGCGTGTCAAGTTGAATTTGGATTTCGTTTTGGTTTTGGTTTTATAGATGGAGGTGCAGTTCAGAGACGAATAGAAAGAGTTCCATTTAGAAGGAGGAGAAGGTGGAGGTGAAGTCATTGTCATTGGGATCGCGTGCAATCACAATCAGTTGAAGATGATTCAATGATGAGCCAAAAGGATGCAGAAAAGCAGTCAAGAATACAGATAATACATTATATGCCAGTTAAATATTTAGAATAATTGTAATCATAGTTACCTTAGGACAAGAATACCAACACTAGACCACTAGACTACAACCACAATCTACGGATTTATTGAGCATCTTTAGACTAACTTCACAGCTTGGAAAGAATCATTTAGTAGTTGAGCATAATTATTGTTTTTGTACATCTTTTTTGTATTTTGATTCTACAAGCATGTCATTGAATAAACCACTATTTCCCATCACCAATGTACTAAACTAGGATAGGCAAGAATTAGGTGGGTAAGGTACTTATTTAGCTCTTCAAAGTTAAAAGGAATTGTACATGAATTGTTTCAAGTGAGTAGATGATTGGGGCGGAATAAACGAATGATCAGAGTCGGGTCGTAATATTTTGTACCTACATGCGGTGGTTATGTTTACTAGTACCTGCGTCTAATCGTAAGTTTGTACATATTACATAGAAGGTTAATATGATTGCGTGGAAAATGTGCGTGCTTTCTCAGCTAAAAGGTTTCGTTTGACTCGAAAGATTCATTAAAATGATTTGATTTCTTTCTGATCGTTCCGTGTGCCGCAGAACTAACAGCAGCAGAAGCACCGATAGCAATGCTCAAAGGGATTTCTTCTGCCTATCGAGGTACATCGTATCGGGGATGCATACAAAGTGAAGAGTCGGTCGTCATTATTCTTATTTTGCCCAGGAAGCAATAAAGAGAATACAAAACGGGGCACGCCTCTCCAAAGCAAATAATATCGCCCACCTAAAAGATCCTCCGGAGCTACATTATTTACTAATTACTAATTGCATTCAATTTCAGTGTACAATGGGAAACAATTTTCCTTTTAGAAAACAATTTGCTTCACTGCCCTTTGAAATTATATCTGGGATTGAATCAATTGAAGGATAAAAGTAACCCGGTTATTACGATATTGTTAAAAATAGTTTGCAGAATTTGATTTGAGTGCATCAAAATATAATTTCCCTTTCAATTAAGGAAAGCAAAGCGGAGTGTGCATCAATTAAAACTTTGAAAGTCTAGCTCCAACTTTTCCCAGAGCTATGGGCAAGTTCCTCAGTCCTCCCGTGTAGATACCTATGTACTAATGTGTGTGTAAATACTTTGGCACTCCGGAGAAGATCTCGGAGAGTTGTGTGAGGGAGTGAGTGAGAAAAATAAAAACACATCACTTTGTCTGACTTTTGTTTGACATGGCCGGGAAAAGTGGGGAAATAAGAATAGTGACAACAAGGCGCTTTAAAAAATGCCAAAAATAAATTAAGCTGCCTGCCTTCCCGACTCTTCAACTGCAACACCCGGAATCTAAATAAGTGTAAATATTTCACACTGAAAATGTGAAAGGGAAAAACTTTTGTTTTAGTAGGCACCAGAGAATGGACTTTTTTCTCGTTAGATATATGTAGAGCTTTTAGTTTTGGTTTTGCTTCAATGTGTACAGAAAGAGAGAAGTGAAGGAATTCTCACGGCTAAGTACCTTCATGATGTGGAAATCCGGTGGGAGGATTGGATCTGGAGGACGAGACTTCCGTGTCTGGTGATGACCGAATTGCATTTCTGTCTGTGGAATCGTTGCAAACCCGGTTTTCCCATTATGCTGTCCATCTCTCATACTCCCGTCCATGTCGCTTTTCTCACTTTAGCACAAAACACACACACATTGGGATGCAATTAGTTCACAAGTCAAATGTTAAAAAGTCTAAAAATATTCTTAGTTTCACAAAGCGAAAACACTCGAAGCAGCAATAGCAAAAAACAATACAACAACAAGTCCTACCACATCATCCTTCATAAATACTTTCTATAATAAATTCACAGAGGTAATTTCAGACACGAAAAGGTACGAAGAAGAGACGAAAAATTAAAAACAGAGAGACTTAAATTGAGAGTCACACTACAGTATGAATTAGTAAAAATATCAAAACGCATTTGTTCTTCCTCACTGTGACCTCTTGACCGTCTTAATTGAAATTCTACAACAAGGCTATAAGAATGAGAAATAGTAGAATTTACTCTTGATATAATTCCTCAACAACTTCTTTTTCTAAAACTGGAAATTGGGAAGAACGAAACTGAGCTGGAAATGGAAAATGAAACCTCCAAAGCATATGCATGCATTAATATTAATGTCTAGATATTTTTTTCTCTTCAGAATTTTTTAACAGTCAAGAATTCCTAGGGCGAGAAGTATGTACATACTAGCACATGCATATTCATGACCGCGTTGTGTTGCCTTGCTTCTGTCTGTCCTAGTCCTACTCATATCTGTATATTCAACACATATTTGATGGTTTTTCATTTTTTTATTCTTGCACGAAAACTCGAAACCTGCTGCAAAATATAGCTCATGCTTCGGCTTGGCTTGGCTCGACTTGGCTTGGTCTGGCCTAGCCTGGCCTAGCGTACCACTTAAATTTGCATAACATTTCTCAACTCGAAAAAAACCTCATTAGTTGAATACAAAATAAACCACGATCTCAAAGAAAGTCCAAACAAAGAATGAACAAGAAAGCCCTTTCAATATTCCTCAACCACGCTTCTTGAAAACTTTTGAATTCCAAATTAAAATCGATTTTCATTTTCATTTATTTTCAACTTCAACTTCCACATTAAATTGCACACCATTAAAATTTTCATTTCTCTCTACACTCATACCTATCCTCTCTTTCAACTTTCAATTGCTCAATTTAGTCAGAATAAACAGGACAACTTTGCTTTGGTCTGCCTCTTGAGAAACTAGTTCGTCGAATCATCTTTCTAACCCTTACTATAAGAATGCAATCTAGATGTTACCGAACTGTGAAAATAAATAAGAGGAGAGAGAGAAAGAAAGAAAGACAGACAATGAAAAGGAATAAATAGAATACAACAAACATGAAAGATCAAACATTATACTAGACGAACCAATCAAATTGGAAAACTTTTATACTATAATTATACGTATCATTATAAAAGTACTATATACTTATATACCACAAATAAAATCTCTTACCTCTCCAAGTCCGTAGGTTTGAAATCTCCTCGTTCTGAAAATTCAAGTAATCAACCACACACATTGTCAAAGTTGTTCACACATTAGTTTTTCAAGCTTTAATTACTTGGCAGTTAGATCTATTATTCAAAGGTAACAAATCGACTTTAAATTGCAAGGTGGAAGGTAGGTATAAGTGGTGGGGGTAGGGAAAGAAAATGGAATAAGTAAGGTGACAAAGTAGAGGTTAGTTATTACATATAAGGAAAAGAAATAATGACGGTAACTTTACTTTGCTTGGGATCAAACTTTCCAATTACATCAGTGGTAATTTTAAGTACTTTTACTACAAACTTGAAAATGCCATTATACTCATTAATCAAGATTAGAATAAGGTAGGTGGCACCAAACTTTGTTTTCCAAAGACTCAACTATGTAGAGCGCACTTTAGGTATTTTCAAATTTCCAAATAGTCAACACTCGGATTACTCTAACGGGACTAAATTTGAAAGCAGAGATTCGAGAATAAGAACAAACTATGCAGTATTGATTACATCGTCCCTTTGCTCGTAAAATATGACTTGTGGAACCTAAAATTCGTCGAATTTCTGAGAGGATTGTGTGTACACTACAGGCCCATACAAATACAGTGTATACATATAAGAGGCACATCTTCGATTCGATATCAGCCACTGCAATATTTACCTATTTATAATTGCACCAACAAGGAATAACGTGCATACCAAAGGATACCACATGAAGCAAACAAACGAATACACAAAGAGCTTATTCTCATCTCGTCTACGTATCTCATAGGATGCCGATGCCATGCACCAAGTACATGGGGAAAAAATTCTCCATAAATAGGCGAATAATAAATAACTCACAAACTACACGCGTATGCATAGTAGTACTCTGAAAAGCTCTATGTATAGACGCATCTATAAAGGAAAAAAAATTAGAACTAGGCAATGCAATATACAGTATTACGCTACTTATCTTACACACAGTAAATATATTAATTTTATATCGGTTCATATGCATGTGTAGCACTACAGGGAGCGAGATGGAGATAAGTAATAAGTAAGCATCCCGACTCCGACTCCAGAACAAACCAAACTAGACCAGGCCAGGCCGTCAAAGAATGGCAGCAAATACATTAAATTATGGAGTCAAACTGAAACTGAGTAAACGTTGAATTCATGAATTCCTTTCTGTGCAAAAAGATGCAGTAGAGTAACAGTAGCTGCTTCTCCGAACTCGTCCTCCAGTCATGAATGATGCGGGTTCAGCTGAGCTGGAGCAATGGTTCTGGGCTGAGGAGAAAGAAAGGATGCTGGTGGATCTATGGATGTGAAAATAATGGGTACTGCCTACATGCATAGTCTGCCATTCATACAAAGGGCTTCTCCAGTGCAAGAATACAAATATCTTTATAGATATTATGTAGTACATACTATCAAATATAATGTACCTAGTAGGGAAAGGAAGAAGCATGAGCGGGGAAATGTACTGAAGTAGTAACAAATGCATTGTCCATATTAGAATCCAGGATGTTTGAATGCAGACAAAACGATCCACAGTAGCATCCACGAGACAAGACAAGACAAGGCAAGACGAGCGACAGACGTGCTCCCTGAAACCCAGCCATGGATTCCAATCTGACCGAGGAACAATGCTAAATATATGAATAATAGTTGAGTTAGTAAGGCTAACGAAGAGCACTAGTGTTTATTTTCCAGACATACGTCATTCCTTGAGTACGTATCTGCTCGCGTTTCTATTATGAAGAATTAAAATTGATTGGCTTCAAGAGGAAGTCCCAACGGGTTAGTCAGTCCTTCATAATTTATCGTAGACGTGTCGTGGACGTAGATAGACGCGAACAAGGAACAAGTATGGATACACCGATTTCGGATCTCCCTGTCTAACTCACACCTAAGTGAAATCACTGTGGCCTTCATTGCGTTTTATTTCATTTCGATGCATATATGTATGTCATCCCGCTCATTGTGCTATTGTGTACACAATTCCAAAGGCGGAATTCAAATCTCACTGGATGAATGAATCAAACAAAACCAAACTCTACACATACATGCATACTGTACAAATGCTCAAGTCTGAACAGTGACAAGATACATCTATCCCATTAGTACAAAATAATTCAATTCCCAAGTTTTGTGTCACCAACTTGCCACCACCAACGAACCAACCACACCACATCATCCCACAGCCATTTAACATTATACTACCATTACCATTTCGTAGTCACGGTTACCTTCTATATAATTCTAATTTCGTAAGCAGTTGAGGATGAGTTTATGTAAAAACATTTTAACACTTCCCAATTATTCAGTACCGACAGACAAGTTTATATGTGTCATTATGAAAAAAAATCATTGCCGCATAATAGAACAGAGCAGAACAATAAAATATCCAAGCAAAAAATATCGTACCATCGTAACCCATCGCATCGGAAGAAGCGCAAAGCTGAAAATACATTTTTGGCTTTTTAACTCTAAAGTAGAGTAGAGTTAAGTGGCGAAGCGTGTTCCTGCTCTTGTTCCAAACTGGACTGGAACAGGGAAAAATGAAGTGTAAAACGCGCTTAATTCTCTTTTCTTAAGTAAGTAGGTGCGGACGCTGATGTTAACTACGGCAGTACATACCGATGTGATGTTAGAGTGAGACAGCTGTTCATATGTACAAGCATTTTAGGTCGTAAAGCAAGAAATTCAGCATAAAAACGTCAGCAGCAAGTAAATATTTTGCCATGTAGTTCCACTTTTGTGGCTCTCTTGTTTCAACCCACTGAAATGAGTTGAGACAGGGAAAACATGATTTTCGTCATGAACACATGCAGGTATGTACATATCTTATCCTTATCCCTAAGCACAAAAGCGTCGGAGTATTGGAGGAGAGCATATGTAATTAAAATTTTTTACAATGTAGTAAATGCGAAGAGCTATGCGAAATTTCCGGATTTTAAAACCCGGCGTCGTACGTCTTGGATTTTTTCCGTTTTTCCAATGGCTCTTGGCTTGACTTGCCTTGGCATGGCATTTTTCCGAATTTTCATGTAGACTCTGAAATCTTTTTTCAAATTCCTTCCCATCCTACGCATTTTCATATTACATAATGCACCATACCATAACCATAACCATACATGTAAATATACGGGGTACCTACATACACCCTACGTGGAAAAGTTTTGTTGTGTCTTTTCCATAAAATCCTAGCGAGCGCAAGCTATAAATTTATTACAATCACCTTTACCGTTACCATTCCAATTTTCTGTTCGAGGTTCGAGCTACCAGCGCTGCATAGTGTGTATGTCTGCATAGCATACATTTCTCGTTGGTAGGTACCTCGTCAAGTTTGTTTTCCTTTTCTTGTCGCACAAGGGGGAAAGTAAAGACAAAGTATACAGTGAGACAGAGACAGTTTGAGGATGAAGGAACGTTAGAGGAGGTAGTTGGTGTTTGTAGGTTAGGTAGGTAAATTATGACGAACAGAGTCAGTCAATAATTTACTGCTAAGATGTTGAAGGAATAACTTGCAAATTCAAAACCAAAATCAGAGTCAAAATAAACTGAATAACTTAGAACAAGTTTCGTTCCTTCTGGAAGATGATAAAAAGAAGAGATAAAAATAACGATATGAATAAATTGTGTTAGTAATAAAAAAAATAAAAATGGAAAATAAAATGAATGGAAACGATTAGTTAGAGAAAGGATGTAGACTTACGAGAAAAGCACCACTTCTCAGCTTTGAAGGCGTAAAGGATAACTAAGACGACAATGACTAGCAATATTAAGCATCCAATGATAACTCCGATGACGGTCGCCATCGACACGGGGTCTGAAAGAATAAAATCAAATCCTGCAACAGTTTTTGCCAACGCGGTTCATCCGCATGCTCATTTTTAATTGTGATATTTGGAAGGTTGGAATTGAAGCTCACCTCTGACTTGCAGGATCACCGAGTATCTGTCCATCCCGCGCTCATTCTCTATCTTGAGGTAGTAGTGGCGAGAGTCGGCTGTGTCGGCTTGGGAAATTCGGAGTTTTGCATCGAAGCAATTTTGTCTTGGTGCCTGCAAAGCATTTCAACAGATTCACCATAAGCAATTAGTTTGAAATCAAATATTCCCCATGTAATAAACCCATTCGACAATTTCAACTGCAGTAATTATTATAGCAATTAGTTGTGCATATTTTGTGTACACTCTGTAAAAACTCCCATCATAATTTCAAGGAGGAAAGCATCAGAAACCCATCATGACCTTTCAGATGCGTTTCCCGTTGTTAGATGGGTAGGTACCTAATTATGTCAATCGCTTTTATTTTTTACTTCTGTACATGCATTTTGTTTGTAGAGTGCAACTACAATGTGTGTGTGCCAAGGTAGACCCAAATGAAACATTAAGCACGTGCAGGGCTGATACAAATCTAGCTACTCATAGTTTCTCGCTCCTCCATCCACTTCAGTCAATTATCCAAACCCCAATTCCTCGAACTGAACTCGCATAAAGTAATTTTCAAAATGGATATTACCAGCTACAAGTAAAGATACAGACATCTACTCCTTCTATAACTTCAACTCAGTCCAGCACCCTTGAAATGACCAGAATCAGGAAGAAATAAAAAAAAGTCGGACCTTTACTTCACTTTTCTACAATGGACTCGTAATCTTACGCATAGTTGTGTATGAGAGTGTGTGTAGAAACACAAGACACACGATGGTAGACTGGAATTATTGGTAGACACACAAAAGTTATTTGGTTTTATTACACCCTTGTAAACTGCTGACAATTCCTGCGTAGAATAATAATAACATGCCTGGAATTCAATTTGATTTATTTTATTTCCTTGTAGATGACCACGCGTGGGTATAAGTGAATTACACACGACAACACGATGCTGCAGCACAACACAACACAGCACAGCTGCGAAGCACATCTAACATCCATTTTGCCATCTAAAGTACCCACATAGGAAAGTAGATATGGTAGGTAGACCCACGTAGGTGCACTATGGCACCCTCACATTTGTTTTTACCTTGCCTTTGGTTTTGTTATAAGGGGGAGCAAGAGACTGCAAGTGGAAAAGTACTTGCAACTGGATGAGGATGAGGTGAACACAAATGACCATTATTACGACACATTTTACAACTATNTCCATTTTGCCATCTAAAGTACCCACATAGGAAAGTAGATATGGTAGGTAGACCCACGTAGGTGCACTATGGCACCCTCACATTTGTTTTTACCTTGCCTTTGGTTTTGTTATAAGGGGGAGCAAGAGACTGCAAGTGGAAAAGTACTTGCAACTGGATGAGGATGAGGTGAACACAAATGACCATTATTACGACACATTTTACAACTATAATTGAGAAGTATGGAGAAAAAATTAGACCTGTATTAGCCACTCTATATACTTATAGGAAGGTAGCTTTTGCCGTCTTTTCTACGTACTGCAGATAGGCACTCTAACTTTCAAGTGCATGTCTCAAGAGGATAGCGTAATGTGTGACTGCACACACACACGGAAAATGCGTCCACGTACCAGAAACAATAACTACAGGTTAAATGTGTTCACGAGTAAATCACAAGACGAATAAATTGATGAATTATATACGAGCTGCATACCATCACTGCACACTGCATTATACATTGAATTACATACCAGTTCCCTTTCAAGGTTTTTGGGGAGAAACCCGACACTTATGAAAGCAACTGCAGCGATACCTTCATTAAGTAATGTGATGTTATGCTACTAATCTTTCCTTTGGTCAATGACCAATACTGCTGCTGTGGTGGAACTACCACCGAACAGCACAGCACACGTGAGATTTCCTTTTATAAAAATTACAGAACGTAAGCCTGGCAAATTTATGCCTGCATCTTCCCCATGCAATCTTACCCACAACCACCACCACAGTCATAAGATCCACAGCACAACATTATCCAACCCTTAATAACATTATAATACTTATTGTATCATGTGTTTGAGAATCTCGAGAAAAAATTGCTCACACTCACAGATTCACTTTCATTTTGTAACAATCGTCCTTGCTTATAGTTTCCCTGTAGGTGTATTTTATAGTCTTAGAATTGAACAATTGAATTAAGTACCTCCCTGTGCTTTGGGTGTATTTACTAGGGCTAGGAGTAGGTTGCGAAAAGGAATTAGTATCAAGGAATTTGATATATGTATTGCATTGGCCCCTAGACCCTAGAAAGCAAGAAACTGAACCAGGCTCCACTCTTCATATAAATGTACGTATAGCGGGTCTTTGTTACATATCTACTTACAAAGGCCGATGATTCAACATGTTTAAACTTGATTTGGTTTGGCCATTCCTTTCGTACATCCAATCCAAATCCAAAGGAAATGCTCATACATACTGTGCGTGTGTGTGTAGATGAGCAGATCCATATGGATGAAAGTGGCAATAAATTTCAATAATTTGTCACTGGACATGAGGAGTGGTTTGCAAATGGAATTGCTGCCCAGACTAACTACTCTCTTGGGATTATATTCAAATCCTGTATAGATAGTCGAATCTAGAAATATCCCACCACTCTACTCCTCCATCTCCATCATTACTTTCATGTGCCTTGGTCTTTTTCCCTATGCAGAGTAGAATGGATGGAAGTGGAAATGGAAAACGCATTTATGTACAGTGTAAGGAGCTTACATACATTTATCTACATACATGACTACTGTGCACTGTATTTGTACTGTCCTGAACCGCAAAATATCTCTTGCTTCCGCACTTCCTTTCTCTCTATCTCTGAACAAATTTTATATTACCACAGCCAATAATAATAATAACAATGTCCTGTTCTCTCTTCCACAATACAGATAGAGCAGTGTACATACCTACAACTATTAGACTAAAACTGGAAAAGGTAGCACATATACTACATCTACAAAGAACTTTGCTGTTACATGGAAAGTTATTTTGTGTAAAATGAATAGCCGAAACAAAGTGGAAGGAAGACGCTAGCTTGAACTGCCCCGAGTCAAGTCAAAAGCTGCTGTCGCAGCGGAGCTATGCAAGCTATGCGTAAGTAGGACAAAAAATATTAATTTTTCCAAAACGGAAACCTATTAATAGTAAAACGTGAAAACCAAAAACCGCCGAGTAATGTGACAGAACATGTGGTAAATGCTTGGGCTTAGAATGCTCCGCTGTGTATTAATATGTGCCGAGTATCCGTCTGCGGTTTACATTGAAAACCAGCAAACAAGATATTTATTAGAACTTTTTCATTTCCAAGGAATGCTGGAAAAAAATTCCGAAGCTAGTCTAGCATACCACTTATCCTGAGCTCAGCTCTTCCTAATGCTGCATTATCAAGCCATATAGTGTGTAATTTTTTAAGAGGCCAAGCCAAAGCCAAAGCCAAAGTCGAAGCAAAAAGCCAAAGCCATAACCAAAGCCGAGAAGCCAAAGTCGACTCGCACACTACTCACGCTGTTTCCACGAACAGAAATTGGTATAAAATTGATATACCTCTGCAAACAGATACCGCACATACTTGAATGTTGACTCCTTTGCAGTAGCACTGCATGACTTTGGCTTTGGCTTTTAGACTCTATCATTATAAATATAATATAATTTCCTTTGGAGTTTTCATCCTATTTTTTCCTTGTCAATCTAAAAAGGTCACCCACCAAGTCAAGTCAGTCTAGTCAAGTCAGGAAACTTGAGCTCCGAGTCGTGCTCAGACTGTCTGTGAATTTGCTGTATGAATGACACGAAGCGTATGAAACGCACATATTTTGTAAAGACATCTTCACTTGAGGTTGACATCTCATAATGCCAAGTCCCAACCCGTTTCTTTTCCATTCTGTTCCATTCCATTCTATATTCTAAGGACCTAACCTATTGTCGATCGATCCGATTCTTCACATCTCCTCTTTGCTTCCTTTACACAACATCGAGAGAGAGAGGAGTTTTCGCCAACGAAAAGAATATGTGTGAGGACTTCAAAATGGGTGCAATACACATGTAGCCTGTTTCCTATACGCATGCATCGCATCGTTAAAACCTACGCGTTCATAAGCATAGACCCGTAGTAGATACATACATACACAGACAGTAGTTATAGTAGGTAGTAGTATTATTATGTAGATAGTTATATAATTGTAGTATGCAGCGGTGCAATTGAATGCAATGCAATGCCAATGTCGATGTCGACACGAAGCCAAGCCACAAACAAGAAAACTTGCAGACGGAGAGCATCTCCAGGACAGAAGACTGTCAAGAGGTTGAAATACACGCTTTTCAACGACAGACTAAAATCCGTACTTTACCACCGAGGAAATTCTTACAGTGCAGGTACATATGTACGGTATAATTATAGGCATATATGATGGCCATGCCACGAGCGTAAACGTCAAGTTCACATTGCATTGGCTTGCTTTAGTATTGGTGTTGAGTCCCCGGACAGATAGCACAAGTTTGAGTACCATCCCACGTAGAAAGGATCCTTGCATCTTCTGTTCTTCTGTCTTCTCAAGTACATACGGCACTTTCCATTTTGCTCCGATTCACATCCAGCACTTATTCCCCCTTTCTCCCTATTCTCATGTCTTCCATGTGCTCATCGTCAGATTCAGATGGAAATGTGGGCTCCTACCTCCAGCTCCAGCACAGGAGGCTCGTATTTCTTTCCTTATCATATGCATGCATGTGTGTGTATTGAGACTGTGGTTTCGTTGGTTTAGCTTGGTGTGGCGAAGATCTTCAATCTACAGTCCACAGGCTAAGGAGTAGGTCTAGAGTTCATGCCTCCTGGTTTTTTGCCTCACAATGCTGTACACAATATGGGATGAGATGCAGAATTTATCTGAAGAATAGAATAAGAATCCAGCGGGAACACCCCACAGCCCAGCACAGTACAGCACTGCTCAGAGCAACACAACCGCCGTGCCAGCCAGAAGAATCTATGGAGCACGGAATTAAATAAGAGGCGAAGAAAATCCATGGGTGGAAAAGACGGAATGTTGAGCCACAACTACATATGTGTGTATCAATAAGATGGAGAATAGTTTGGCACACGCGACTCCCCATAAATTACCATTACCCGCCTTTGATTCCTCCATCCCAATCCAAATACCGAATTCTTGTATCTCTCAGCTTGCTTTCCAACGGCTTCGGCTTCGACTTCGGGTTCTCCGCAATAATAGCGATAGTAATAGTGAGCACTCCCAGAAAGAAGCAAGATGTGTTTGCGTTGACACACTGTGACTGTGACAGAACAGAAGCTTGTACACTCGAAGCGTACTCGTATTAGTTGTAGATGCACTCCATGCTGGTGTAGGCATCTTATCTTGAATTTTTTGTTATAAAAACACATCAATAAAACCAATAGATTTTTCCATTGTATTTTATCTCTATGATTTTTTTTTCACTTTACATATTTCCCAAAACTCGTGCCTGTCCATGTCGACATTATCCTTTTTATGCTTCCCTTTCATGCAAAATTCCTGTCTCAAGAATGCATTTTTCATTGAATACTGCATGATAGAACAAAGACGAAAGGAGCAGCCATCACGAACCATTTGTGGGGGAGTTGTTGATGGATATAGAGGTGGGTACATATCATATGGCTGTTTCCTCTCAGCAGCTTTATCATCAATCAACTATTATTCTACTCTCCATGGAATTTATGTCACTTAGCATGAAGACGAGAAGAGAGAGAGAAAAAAAAAGAAGGAGCCGTACATACGTATGTATAGCGATGGTTAAAGAGTCGGTTTCATAGCGCGAATGTAAAGTGAGTCGAGTGCAATAATCGCATTCATGAATGCATATTTGCGTCGATAAATAATTATTCTCAACTGTCATTTTACAAGGAAAACACGAAAGCCGGGCAGAGTATTAAAGGCAATCAGTTCCGGGATGACAGGAGTAATATTTAATACATACCAAATTTGTGGCTGAGTACGAGGAAAACGGAAATAACATTACTATTACTAGTCCATTTGACGCAAAACCATAAACCAGAAGTCAGGAAACTATGTATAGATACCTATACTTACATCTACATCCCACACTGATCTTCCTTCTGATTCCAATTCAACCAGCATTAGGTACTAAGAAGGAAGAACGAGGAATTGGGAACTCGAATGAAAACTTAGTGTAGCCCAGTTGAGATTGTGAAGTTGCTTGGAACAAGACAAGTGCAGTAGTAAAGCTACATCCTTAAGTTGAAAGGCACAAGGGAAAATTGTCATTATTAAAATTTTACAAAGTAACTTTTGGGAAAAATTGTTGAAAAAGTGTACAACCCGTGAAATTATCTGTGGAGTAAGAAAAAAAAAGCAGGCAGAATGCGGAAAGTATTTTTAATGGTTTTCATCGTGGTTGTTGCCGCAGTGGCAATGACAACGGCTCTGGAAGAAAATCATCTGAGCTCGGTGAGTAACCAAATTTCGACTTACTTACACTGACTGGATACAACTGCTTCCGAATCCGAATCCGTTACCGAAACCCAGTCCGACCCTGACTCTGACTCTGGCTTAGGCTATACCCATGGCCATGGTCGTGGTTCTGGTTCTGGTTCTAGTGCTAGTTCTGATTCTGACTCCCGCCCGGCAATTTATATAGAAATAAGTTAGACCGAGCGAGTCCTCCCTTCATTAATTAAAAGTTTCTCCCTTCGCACTCATTCAGCTTTATTACCCAGTCCAGTTCAATTTTCAAAACACTGATTTTTTCACTGCAAACTTGTTTCAACAATTAGAAAGGATGTGGTTTAATCCAACCGGAACGGGGTTCAAGTTGTTCAAGTACTAATTTGACTTTTGGACCAGAGTCAATTTAAAATTTCCGGGGTTCAATTTGCAAATAGCTATGACACAATTAACACACCCATGGTTTCCATTATTCCTAATTTATTACTGGGAATGTAGTAAGAATGATGAACAAAATGTAAGAAGAGGTTTGTAGATTTTTTCAAAATCTTTTTTTAAATGTTTCAATTATAGGATGAGACTGAGGCAAAGTTGTCTGGACACACTTTGGGAGAAATACAGGCCAGGGTTCAAGCAGAAGAAACCGAGCATTCGAAAAAGTGGGAAGATACTATCGACCAAAGTTTGATTGACAGGTTGGAGCAGAAGCAGCGACGTCTCAAAGGCTTGTAAACAATCAATGTCGTCAACAAGATCCGTAGCAATTTAGATGTCAAAGCCTCAAGTTAATTCCAATCATAGGTGATTAATTACTTCTACCACATTTATACAAAGATAACAGATGTAACTATACTGTAAGCCTGTGTGAACCTACATGCCTGATTAAAAAAACAATTACACAGATGCTGAAATTCACTGTGTTTATACTGCATATGCATAGAATGTTTTAACTTACGAAGAAAATGAGAAAAGAAAAGGAAAAGATTTCTTGAATTTTCGATCGAAACAATTCCAATCAGACCCTCACAACCCTACATATCTGTATACTCGTGCTATTGATCCTTGAAAACAAACTTGTTTCTCTCCTCGTCCATTTAACTTTTCCTCTGTCCCTTCCTCTT
>JAAXYX010003022.1:0-15567 GCA_036851915.1 Ptenothrix huangshanensis | reverse complement strand
AAGCGGATTTTGATCTTTTCTAGAAGCCACTGACTTTATAGTCATTGTCAGATCTTTTATGTTTTTGTGTATTTATTTCAGCATTGTTTTTGCCCATTGGTTTGTTATTTGCGCTTTACGTTATTTTCGCAAGTGTCTCGTTCGTTTTTGTTCTGTTAGTCATTGATTCGTTAGTTACCCTATCCGGTCACCGGTACTAGTTTTGTCATCATTTATCGGCGGTTGTTGATTTTTGTTGCTATATTTGGTAGCGTTGTCAGTGTCCATGGAGCATGGTCATCAGTTATCTTTGACAGGGTCATTCTCATTAGTCAATTACTTCATTAGTGGTTAGATTAGTGTTTGGCGTTTAACTGTAGTTGTTGTTGTAAGTTGTAATGCCCATGGTGATGCCAGTCACAAGTTTGAAGTTTTCATCTTTCATCCTGTTCTTACCACTCAATTTTCACGTCGTACATGTAATTGCTTAACAATACAACTTACTGGACTGCCTTTCTTCTGTGTAAGAAGAAGCTTCGTCATTTCGTCATTCGAACATCCCTAATCACTAATCGTATTTGTATCTCTTATCTTATTAATCATAAAGCGTAAGTAAAACGAAATCGCTATTCGGCATTTGTAATCGTTGATCTTGATCGATTCATAATAATTAATTAAGTAGTAATTAATTACGAGTAACGGGATATTATACGCTTATGCTTTGTAATTTTTGCAGCGCAGGCCAGGCTTTTGTATTCGTTTGTGTATATGCGACGAGAACCAATAAAACAAAAACTAGGAAAGAAGTAAAGAATGACGAGCATTGCATGGATTTGCTTTGATGCTTAGCAGCATCCAGTCAGCTACACGCTTTGGCTTCAGCGTTCAGTATTACCTATTATAATAATATAATTAATTACCTACATGGTACTAATACTAATCGCAAAAAACGTAGACATGGAGTTGAACTTTGCCATTCCTATTCCTAGATTTTCTCTCCGTACTCGAATTTGAATTCGAATTTGCATTCGTGGGCAGTCCTATTGTATCATATTTGTAAGTGCTGACGGTGTGTAATTTATGAATAGCTGTACAGTGTGCTCTTTCTTTTTCTGGTTCTGGGTTCTTTTTTCGTACTAGTTGTAGTTAGGTACTACCAACTTAATAAAAGTTAGGATAGAAAGGCTTATCCACATTCCATAGTCAATAGGCTGATAGTATTCTGTAATTCCGTTCCGTTACCCTGTCCTGTCCTGTGCTTTATTTTACTTTTACTTTGTAAAGCGCAGCAGTATTGGTGGAAGCCGAGCCGGGTAACCACTTAACTGAGTTGTATTGCCAGTGCTCTGAATGACATCTCAGAATTCACATTAAATTTAGTCCATGAACGAGCCTGGTTTCGTTGATGGTTTGGTCTGGTCTGGACTGGTTTGATACCGGTACCGGCATTAGTAATTAGATAATTTGGACTTGTAGTTCCCCTGAGATCATTTTCAATTTTAATCATCTCTCTATAGTCTATAGTCTTACGATTAGACCATGACTATGCTATGACAACGACAACGAGAAGTAGAACGACCCAACGGACTATTACACTAATGACTACCAAGAACTCAAAGAAGGAAAACGAAGAAGTTGTACATTTAGTTGTGAGCGGGAAGGATCTCCATCTCCGGGGCCGGAAATGCTCGACGGGAGTCATTATATTTCGTTTATGTAATCAATAGTTAGAATCCGAAATGGTACGTACCTACTTCTGCCTGGAACCTGTACCTGGAACTAGGAAATTAATAGTCCCAGTCAGTAAATAATTCCGTAGGTCAATTTCCTATAAATCAGCAACAGCCCTCTGTTACCATACCATATAGTCATTACATCGTTATCCTTAGCTCCTATTAGCTTCTTCTATTGATAATTGTACCCACGAGTTAGAATTCGAGTTGGAATATAATACTGACTTTCTATTTCTGTAATTACCACTGATTGCCTTTATCATTGATGGCACCATCTGTTCCTAAGAAATTATTAAACAACCAACAAGCGATGCTTTACTCTTTACTGCTTCTTCCCTTTTCCAATCCAATGACTAGCGAACAAACCCAGTTGATAAAAAGATGAATTTTGGACGATCGCGAAAAGCAAAAGCGTTGCATAATGTATCACACTAGTGGGTATGCTAAAGTGCAGGTGGATGTGGTTGTGGATGTGGATAGCGGCCAAGTGGGTATCACACGCACGCATGCATTGCATCTACTGGCTCGAATTAACTTGTTCATTTTTTATGGATAATGGCTTCTTTATAATTGAGTCGATTGCACATCCACATCATGATCATAGATGCAGAGATAATGGAAATATCGAGGCCGAGGGTCAGGACAGAACAAAATAGACTGAGCACAGATATTTTAACTCTAGGTCTCTAGCTCTAGCTTTTAGAATAGGTAGGTAGATACTACGAAAATTAAATGATAATGGATCAAGGTTGTCTTTCTTTATTAATTGCTTTTAGTTGTACAAGAAGTAGTTAAGCCAAGCCAATACCAAGACCAAAAGGAAATAGGGTCTAGGGAAAACATATACATAGTGGTACGGGTACCTATTTGCAATTTTACGAATCCTAGTTAATTTGTTTTATTTTCGCAGTTTAAAATTCACCTTTGCAATTTCAAAGAGTTTGCTACTGAAATATTGCGTTTTACTTTTACCAGGCCGTTTCCTCTCGCAATTTCCTCTGTCATCGTAAATTTAGTATTATGGCATGGCATGGCCAGATGGACTTTTCCTACACAAATGCTTAGTGTAACCCTAACTTCTCTATCTTCCCCAATGATTAATATTCATATTCTATTTAAACGATAACGATAAACCTTACATTGCATTTATGACATTATATTACATTACACTAGGCTCTATCCTTTTGATCCTCAATCCATATCCAAATCCTAAGTGTACCTATTCTTTGGACGAAGGGAAATATATTGCCCTGGATTGGATTGGACTGGATCGGATGCGAGTTGGAGTTTGGAGTACTAGGTAGTTACATTAATTCCTTCGGTCCCCGGTATAAATATGATTTGATTGCGTTTGCATGCATGGCTATGATTACATTTCACCTACATTTGCATATCCAGTTAGATTCAAATTCTCGAGTCTAGAGTTTCACATGTATTTTTATCACTGGGGAATTTTCATGGTTGAGGACACAATGTAGAGAGTAGGTTGTTCTTTTTTGGGGAACTCTAGACCAGGACCAGGCTTTGCTTGTACTTTTACTTTTGCTTTTACTGGGACTGGGGCTCTGTAAGAATCATGAAAATCCTGATGATGATCATCATGGTCGTTGCGCTAATCCTTCGTATTGAAAAACTAATTTGGATTTCAAGGAGAGAAATAAATGAAAGAGGGAAAGTTGCTTCTCCTCTTCGTGTGTTCACTGATGTGTAGGATGAGTGTAAAATCTTGGTCTTGGTTTTGGCGTTGAATGTCTAGAGTTGGTTGAGACACTTGATTAGAAGCACCTGGGAACACTATTTATAAGTTGATTAAAAAACAATCTGCAATATTACACTTTCCCAGATACTCACACTCACATTCCAATTCCATCTCACCTTGGTTGTATCTGTAGCTATGTAGTTTTCATTAGATTTTAGATTCGCATCGCTTCTTGCAATTTCAAATGGATTTTTAACCTCGCAATCTACTCGTCTCCAGTCCCAAGTTTCAAATCTTGGTCGTAGTTCTCGTCTTCGTTTCGTCTAGTTGTTCGTGCTTCGTGTTCCATGCGATTGAAATTATTCACGACCGAAGTATTCTTGGAATCCTTTCTTCCTCTGCCCTTTTCCAGTTCCAGCTCCGGTTCCAGTTCAGTTCAAAACCCACTTCTTATTCCACTTGCAAAATTGCCTCGTTCATGAATTCAGGAGCAGTCTGAGTGTGGAATTTTTCTATGATTGCATATTAAGCAGGTAATGGGGCAGACGGTAGGATTATCTGAGCGATATCGTCATCGTCATTGCATTGCATGGCCATTGCCATATTCATCGTCGTCTTCGTCGTGTCCAAATGACCCTATAAAATACACTAGCATTATCACTAGTCACTATTGCAAATGACAAACAAACACTCCAACTAGAATTATATGATCGCGGTAGCTACCCAAACCACACCAAGTACTAGTACCTGCACTTCCATAGCAAATACATTACAACATAAGTAGACTCGCGGTTTATCTTTTTTTAAGAAACATTCTGCAATTCCAGTCCAAATACGTACTGTCACTGTCACTAACGTCCATCGTACTGTTTCCTGGACTCACATAAGCATTTATCGATCTCGATTCTCAATCTCTCCTAAAGAACTTTAAGGCTATACGAAATACGAGTAAGTACAAGTACAGTACAACCTAACCGAGAATAGACGAGCAACAACATTACTACGACGACCAAATCAAGCCAGTGATAAATATAATTTTCATTTTATTTCTGACATTTCGTTCCTGTTTTCTGTCGAGCTTCGTTGGGTTAGATGGGAGGATTGGAATTGCAATCGCCAAAGTACAACTTCTCGCTCTTCTGTCTCTGACTTACTTACAAGGGAACGTTCCGAACCGTTCATATTCGTTACAGACTCAAGACTTATAGTATTTCTTCCAAAAGTTCAGGTCAAAAACAATGTAAACTTTCGAAGAAGCATTTTATTAGCATATTCACTTTAACTCGACTCCACCATATTAGAAAGTTACCGAATTTCCTTTTAGAGAAAGAAAAGATTATTTTGTCCAAGCGGGAGTTTCGAGCAAAGTTAATACTATAGAAGATTCGAAATTCATTTCATAAAGTATAAACAAGTGACAGTTTGACGATTTCCACAAGTATTAAAAAGTAGGATTAGACTTATTATTTCAAAGTGTTAGGTGAGACAATTTGACTTTTTCAAAAGGACCAAGCAGTAGAAATAGAACTTATCAAAACTTTAAAATAGCTAAATTATTTTATGCTTCTTATCAATATAAAGTGAAACAGAAACATTTCCAAATAACTGTTGACTCAAAAACGAGTCCTGGACTAAGGAAGCAAAAATATATCAAATCCGTGCTGAGTAAACGTAAAAAGTAAAAGTAACTTCCCTCGTTAGTCATCGGGCGAGTTGATTTAATTTAATTAGATGTTCTGTCTTCTTAAATAATAAAGTAAAGTTAGCGTCGAGCCTAGGACTGGGACTGCATGTGAGAAGTGAGACTGGCAAAGTGGAAAACGGTGATTTGATATTATTTGTTAGAAAGGAAGAAACGTAAGCGAGCAGGAAGAGGTAAAGTAGCGGAAAGACAAGTCAAGGAAAGTGAGCTAGCAAGGAACGTGAATGTAATTAGCCGAATTTTGGGTACTCACAGGACAAGTTTAGAATTAGTAGTTAGCTGTAGCGGTCGTTGGAAGATAATTATAATTATAACGAGCGACTGATGAGTAATATCATCATCATAATTATAATTGCGTATACAGCAGTTTCAGATTAGCAGAGCAGGGAGTGGAGCAGTTGTGCTTTGTAGTTGTGTAATTTTTGTGGACTTTAACTGACTTTTAGGCTTGCCTTTATTTACAAATAGCAGAAGGCTCTTTTACATGATGATCTTCAGTGCGTTAAGACTTATCTTTCCTGGCCCTGTCCTGTCTTGCCCTGTCATGTCGTGTGTCGTGTCCTGTCTCCTTACCACATTTTCGTGCTTTGCTTTTTGAGATTCTTCTTGACACAAGATTTTAGGCACATTGTGATTGCATCATGATCACGTACCGTGTACACAATAGTGATCCGGTAACTACTTGCATTGTGTCAAACAAATTATCAAAATACCTAGCTTAGTCGTAAGTTCTATAAGTGTGGAATAGTGAAGCATATTTATTATCTCGCTTTGATGTGCTTGCGCTGGTTAATAGCTCCTTCTACGTGCTTCGCACGAGATTATTCGAGAAATAATTGAAAAGGTTGTAAAGCAAAAGCAAAATAGAAGCAACGGTTAGTTTAGTTTTGGTAGTTTTGATAATAATAATAGTGCGTCGTAAAATAAAATCTTATTTGTTCTCTGATTTGGGTTTTTGTTTCATGTGCAGTTGGAAACTTGATTTGGACTTGGATTAGGATTTGTGAAGGGGAACGTGAAGTTATTCGAGTGTTTGGGATTGAAATTGATTTTCTTCGCAACGGCGTCTACAAAGAGAAAGAGGAATATGGCTGCGAACAACTACTATGGATTTACCCACGGGGGAACTCAGTACAAGTAAGTTGAAAGGCGGAGAGGAGCGGAAGAGTTACAGCTTCCTGAATCATACACACATATGTATATATAAAATATATTAGACAGATTAACATGTACATGTATTTAGTTTTTGCTGTAGTTTTACTTTATACTTCCTGGAAGTAGAAAGCCATGTCATGGCGTGGCATGGGATGGCTTGTCATCTCATGTCATGTTAATAATTTTTTGGAGCATTTTATGTTACCCTGGAATGGGAAAACTTTTGCGGGAATCACCTGCCTGGGTTCGTGTTCGGTGATCATGCTGTGTGGGAAAGATGAAGTTTATGTCAAGTTGAAGGCTTGCGGGCTTAGGTTACTGTTACGGGCGAAGTCTGTCGCGGAAGAGTTTTAGCTGGAGAGAAAGAAATGTGGAAGCAATGTGATGTGTTATTCTTTTTTTTTGAACGACTTGAAGTAAAATAGAAGTTGGATTAGTATTAGAAATTGCGAACTGTGGAAAGGTGTCAAGTCAAAGATATTGAATTTTGAAATTGATTTCGTAGATTTATGAAAATACGAAAGTGGATGAGAAAAACATTTTTCTATTTAAAGATTACTTGCTACCAATATATGTACATATAGGATGAAATATGTATTACTCGTATGTGTTTATTTGTAAAGTTTCAATCTCTAGCTTTGGTTCCTATTGTATTTATTATGTCTTTTACGTTATTTATGTTGACACTGTCTACGATTGCTTGTGTTTGGTTTGACAGTAATCAGTATTCTGCGACGCCCCAAAATCCGGGCTATGCGACAGCCCAGCAGTACGGAGGAGCATCTGGAAATGCTCAGTCACAATCTTACGGAGGAGCTGGAGGCAACGATCAGTACAGCAATATGCTTGGAGGCTATGCCCGAACTCCGAATCAAGGAAGTGCCCAACAGTCACAAGCCTCCCAACAATCGTATTATGGTCAGACACAGAATTACTCTGCTGCCGTCGGACAAGCTGCACCCTCCAAACCGGCTGCTCCGAGACCAGCAGCTTCGTCCACAGCGTATCCAACGTACTCTGCAAACACGGCTGGCAACGCGGGTTCATCGTACGCTGGATTCGCCCAGCCTGCAGCTGCTTCTGGTCAAGCTGGGAATAAACGTAATTGTACATTATAATTAAATACTAGTTTTCGTTTAGATCTCAGTTTGGTGTTAATAATTTGATTAGTATACAACATAATTGCTATGTACTGTCTTAATTACTCGAACAAGGGCGAGATGAAGAAGAACGACCTATTGAGACATTTAAAATTAATGCTTGGCATTTTGTTCTGAATTGCAGCATTCAGTAACTACGACCAGGCCGTTTACAATGCGGTCTCTGCGTATGCACAAGGAGGCTCTGGTGGAGGTGGTGGACGTGGAGGCAATCAAGGAGGACTGGGATTCAAAAAAGCTGGAGGCAATCGAATGAAAGGCCCACGACCTCCTCCGAAACCTCAAACACTCCATTATTGCGACGTGTGCAAAATTAGCTGTGCTGGTCCACAGGTAAAGAGCAAAGAGAAGCAGAACAAAGAATTTTTCGTAAATTGTGTGCATACCTATACGTATATATATACGAAGTACGAACGTGGAAAAAATGAAATGAACATTCCGTTGTAGACTGCGAGACGGTTTAGTTCGTAAAATTTGACATGACAGCAATTTACTATGTAGGACGTAAAGTGTTTGATATTAATACTATGCATTGCTTTGTTTGCCTTTGCTCTCTCTGGTAGACATACAAGGAACATTTAGAAGGTCAAAAGCATAAGAAGAAGGAAGCAGCAGCTAAGGTTGGAACTCCGGTTGTTTCGAAAGGTAGTCCTCCAGGATTAAGATGTGAATTATGTGATGTGACGTGCACAGGGAACGATGCCTATGCGGCACATATTCGCGGAGCTAAGCATCAAAAGGTACGTCTGGTAGAAAAGCGTATGAAAAATTAAAATAGTAAATTATTTATGTGTTCGTAGACGCTTTTGTGTAACTGTAGTTTGTAGTTGATATAGTACTCTCTTGACATGATGTGGCATCGTTTCCTTCTTACTCCCATCCTTTCGTTTTCGTATTCCTACTCGCCGTCCGTCCGTGGGTTGTATGTACATTTGAGAACGTGTGGATTTTTTGGTGTGTTTTATAGGTTTTAAAATTACACACGAAACTCGGCAAGCCGATTCCTTCGGATAGTCCAACTGTTGTAGCACCGGCTGGAAGTGGAAATGCCAATTCGAACAATTCAAATTCATCGGCTCCAGCCATTAAGCCCGTATCTACGAATCCAAGTGCTTCGGCGAATAGTAACTCTGGCGGAGTTACTAGTAATAACGTATCCAAGGCGAATCCCCCAAAGATCAATTTTATTGGACCCAAGGCAGATTTTGATCGTTATGGTGGAGCTCAACAAAATAGTGCTGGTGCGGGTCCTCCATCTGCCACTACGAACAGCAGTAGTATTCCTGACTTTACGACTCCTGTCCCGGGAGTTGTGACGACACCAGCTACGCTCACGACTCCAGCCACCACCACTGCAGTCAATGTATCGCAACAACAGGCGGAAGCTGCCAAAGATGCTATGTATATGGAGAAGGACATTCAACCCGTTGGACAGGACTACATCGAGGAAATTAAGAGTGACGACGGGAAAATTGTTTCTTTCAATTGTAAATTGTGTGAGTGTCGATTCAATGATCCCAATGCCAAAGAAATGCACATGAAAGGACGACGACATCGACTTCAGTACAAGAAGAAAGTCAATCCGGATTTGGTTGTGGATGTGAAGCCATCCAGTCGACAGAAGAAGATCGAGGATCGGAGGGCAAATCGCGGTGCAGCTGCTGGTCGAAGAGCTCAGGTTCCATCCGAGGGGTGAGTTGCGTTCGTCGCATATGTTGCCCGCATTTTCCTTCTATTTCATTCATTCCAAGTCCTACCAAACTATAATGTAATGGTCATCACCGTCCATTAGCATTACGACCATTGTGTATCACGTACCATTTCTCCATTTCATGTTCATGTCCACCCATCTCCAATTGAATTACAATGTTTCTCTTCTTTTGTATTGTGATACATACAGATTCACTCGTGGTCCCCCGGTACCTCTACTTCCTCCTGGTGGCCCACGTGGTTTCGGTCCCGGCCCTGCTGCTGTAAGTCTTCATTCTATACAACTTACCGAAATGACTTAGAGTAGCCGTAGTAACTATACGTAATTATACGAGTAAATCATGTACAGCTAAAACATGTGGGTAATTAAGTGAGTTAATCGAAGGAGGGAACCGGAGTTGTTCCATGTTTTGATTGATAATGGGAACTGTTTGCTCGTGTAAAGCTTGTGTAGTGAGTTGATCTCTAAATCTTGATGACCTTGTTTTTTTTTACTTCCTCTGGGTTTACAGTATCATGCACCGCCAGCTCCACTCTTCTACATCCCTCCATTAATGCGAAGGAATGACACTCCAGAAGATTTGTACGTGATGTCGAAGCACTCGGAAATCTATCCGCAGGAGGATGAATTGCAAGCCATTCAGAAGATCGTGTCGAGTACAGAAAAGGCTCTGAAATTCGTTTCGGATCAGTTTGCTGAAGCAGATGCTAAAAAAGCAAATGGGGTTAAAGAAGAAGCAGTAAGGTAATAAAATGAATTTACTACTTCGTATTTCCTATTGTACGAGTACCGACGTGTACGAGTATGACGCAACCGCAACATAACATAACAACCTAATGTACAGCTACAGTTACACAGTTATAAAAAACTCTCCAAAGGAAAGTATATACAAATATCTACAATCTTGAAAGGCCGTACATTGAGTTCGAGAATTCAATTGAGAGGAGAAAGTATTATATATGCTATAATATCCTTACGTGGAATATGTCGTACTGGATTAGTATTCCAGTTTGAAAATACGTGTTCATGGTTTAAACCCGGTTGTCGTTGTTGTAGATGTGGCACTGTTGATGGAAATTCGGAAATTGGTGCATATGTCACGTCTTGAATTTAATTCGATTTGAATGGAATTAAATGACATGGAATGGGATTGAATTGAATTTTAGTGAAACGGCACCGAAGTCAGAAGCTGATCTCCAGTCACACCGTATCCTGAAGGGAGTCATGCGAGTTGGTCATTTAGCCAAGGGACTTTTATTGAAAGGAGATCGAACCGTGGAATTAGTCGTACTTTGTTCCGTCAAACCAACACTCAGCATGTTGACTCGTATCTCGGATTCACTCCCTGATCAATTACAGGTGACCGTGTCAGCATACCTATATATACACAGAATATACATGCATAATTATTCGCAGTGTTTACTGTTGTTGTGTCGTGCCGTTGGAAGTGCAAAGGCAGGTTGAAGATAAAAAGCAGAGAAACAAAACTACTGCATTGAAAATGAAAACCTCACTGCTACTGCGGATGTCTTGGTTCTACTATAGTAGGAGTCCTTTAGTCTTTGCACCTTCAGCGACTAATAATAGTACTTATTCTCCAAAGTGTTGGTGGTGTGCTTTGTTTTGCGCTTTGGTGTGAATGTTATTTGACATTTTGTATATTTGTCTTTCTTTCTTCGTGTAGGCTGTGGCACCTGAAGAGAAATATGAAGTATTGAGAGACGTGGCAAATGCCAGTGTGGTGGTAGCATCGAATCTGGAACCAAAGATAGAAGTAGTTGTCACTTTAACGTCTCCCTTACTCAGAGCTACAGCTGCTCCAGGTGGTAAGCCTATTTTTATGATAACGATGTCGATGACGATGATGCTGACGACCGGATTAAATTCAATTGGATTGAATTGATCCATGAATCTGTCGCAGTCTCGTATCCAAAAAATACCTACCTCTAGTTCTTTTCTATAAGAGTCCATAAAAACAGACAATATTGACACGAGTCGCCATGTCGTAGGTAGGTTGGTTGGTTCATGGTTGGTTTTTCACCCTTAATACGATACGAAATCATACGAATTCACAAGTACAAGGTAACGATTATTCTCATCTCATCGTACGAAATGTATCTCTTCCGTAATTCTGTACCTTACTACTACATACACTGTTGTACTATCACTCTATATTTCTACAATTATTAATATTTTTTGAACAATTCGAATGTGATTTCATAATTCGGTCATTTGTTGTTGTTTGTTGTGTTCATTCCTTGACTCACGCCAGTCTTTCGATGGAATGCTAGAGCGTATTATGTGTATATATTATAACCAATAGTTACACTTTTAGCTTCAGCTTCACATTTCAAATGCCTGACAATGGGCGAACTACAAGTAGTTTTATGTTTCTGTAATTATGTTATTTTGTATTTTTCTTATGAATGCTAATTGGCGTCGTAATTCTTGTGCCTTATTTAATTTTTGTTTTTCTACAAAGTTCTATTGTTGTTTCTTGTTTCTTATAATTATGTTATTATTAATGATTATTATAATTATTATTAATTCTTTTTACTAATGTCATCTTCGCGAACATGGAGCATATTTGCCGAGTGATTTTCCTTCAAGTCACGTGTTAATGAGAGTCTCTTCTCTTATACTATGGTTCTTGTGGGGATTCCGATTCACATTGACAATGCATTGACAATGGTAAAATCGTAATCGTAGTCATGACCATACTCATGCTCATGTTTGTTGTCGGCGAGAGGAAGGAATAAGATGAGAAAGACAAAAGACCATGATCATGTAATAAGTATACACGTAAGTATATCATTATCTAAATGTAGTAGCTTGAGAAAACAAAATTATGAAATTGATAATGAATTGAAAGTTGAAATTGATCTCAGTTGTTTCTTTCGACAATTTGACCAAAATTCAATGAATTAACCTTGCCCGAATGAACGAACGAACGAACAAACAAAAAAAGGCGTTCAATTTACCAAAGTTCAAGTCCCTTGCTATTCCTGTGTGAATATTACTGTTGTGAAAAACAAGACAAAAAACCAATGGAAATGCTTATTTCATATTTTTGAATTACTATTAAAAACTCTAAAATCCGAATATGAAATAACTATCAAGATACAATGACCTGTTTAAATGTATCACTTGAACTCAATCTTGAAATCGAAATAGAAATTCTGAAAAATGAAATCACAGAATCCAAAAATCCAATCCGACATTGTGTGTCGTGTCATGTCATCTCTGCTGTCGCTATCGCTATCTCTCTCATTCAATCAATAACTCACTCACTCAATGAGAGTCGCTCAGAACAACCAAAACCAAAGTGAAACAAGCAAAATAATCAAGTCCTGTTGTCTGTCTGTCCTCAGTTCAGTTCAGTCTTCCTTCCTCCTGCTCCTCAGTCAAGTCTCACTGTCTGAGTTTACGAGCGATTTATGAACCAAATATGAAATCAAGACCAAACCAATACCGATAACATGAATGAATCGTGAACGATTTTCGAGTATTGATTATTATTCTTGGCTTTGGCTGAATCTGACGGAGAAATAAACAAATTAAACGAATAATGTTGACGAAACTTTTAACGAAAGGTGTCTGTACTTAAATGTCGTACTGTACGATATTTAAGCAGAATTCATGTGAAGTCTCGGCTGAGGTTCTTTCTCATCCAAAATAGCCTCAGCTGAGCTCACCAACACCAACCACCAACGAACGGCTACCAGACCAGTACAATAATTATCAATTCCTATAATAAGTGGCTAAAATTTCAAATCTCGAATCCAATCCCGTCGTGTGAACAGTGTGCCTCAGGAGAAATTCGCAAGTTTTAATAAATCATAATAATTACGTCGCCGATAAATACGAATATAAAGTAAAGTGAACTATAAAAGCAAGGAGTCCAGGTCAAGGTCAATGTCAAGTTCTTTGGAGGAGCAATCAATTCATTGAATTCAATGAGTAGCCAAACGGGGAACACGCATTAGAAATAATGTTGAAAAAAACCACCATAGCCACCACCTTAGACATTTTACACTCATTATTGTCAGACTTATTTTTTATTATATTGTATGCTGGTAATGGTACAGAAAGGGCAACGGCTGTCGGTTTAACTGGGGCTAACTCTGGTTGTTCTCTTATAACAATCCAAGTTGGATACTAGAATCGTGACATGCCAAGCCATGCCATACCATACCATACCATATTCTATATGCTACCCACCCATTATTATTTTCATAATATCCTATATCTATATCTAGATAATATATTATAATAATGGAAAATTTGGGTGGGTAGTTTCGTCGTACCTTTTTTTGACAAAACTTTAAGAAAAAAAATAAAACATAAAGTTCTGATCTGATGATTGTAAATATTCTATAAATATGTTCGAGTGCAGAGGCCACAGCAAATCAGGTGAAGGATGACCCTGATCTTTTGGACAAGGAGAAATGCCTAGATGCTTTGGCCGCTCTTCGACATGCCAAATGGTTCCAGGTGTGCATGTGCTCTAGACTTGTTTTTTTGTTATAATTTTTCCTTCAATTTATATAAATTAAAATAATACTCAAAATATTCCATTTTATTATCACTATTATTATTATTGTTGTTCTATATACGATTCTCCATTTTTAATGTTGAGAACAAGGAAAAAAACGAAGACTGTATTAGCAACTATCAATCTCTCTGTCTCTCTATATCTGTCATTTCAATATTCTCTAGCGTTTGACTATTTAAGAAAGGATTACCGTAGGAGTGAGTTATTTCAAAAATCAAACCATTAATCTTGATCACAGTTTGCTAAGAACAGCAAAGTTCAGCAAAAAATATCAGATCTAAGGCACATGTTCCATATTTATACAAATTATTATATGCAAACGAATGCAATATGCAAAACAAAAATCAAAATCCTTTGCAGCCTCTTGAATTTCGTAATTAAATTGTTTACGTTTTCAATTTAACAGTAAAATATTGGATTCAAATATATGTTTGGACATTACCAGGATAATTACTTTGATTGTAATTGTAAATACGAATTGTTTTCATGTATTTGATTATGTATTGCCACCGAGTATTTGAAGTAGTATTTTATTAATTCACATTTTATTATTCATAATTATCGGCTTTTACAAGAGAAAGTCACTGTAGCTTGAGGCTGGAAAGTTTTAAGGAGGAATCAAAATTTTTTTTGTCGTATACACGATTCAAGTATCTGAGGTGGTGGCCAAAGTTCTAAACGATTCAAAGAGTTTTTCAGAAATATATAAAATTTCGTGTTTGTTATTTATTAATATTTTAGAAAAAGCAAAATCGAAAAAATTAGAAATGAATTCAAAAACAGTTTTTTTCTTGAAATTAATCAAATTATGCATCCATGAAATTTTTACATTTTTCTCTCGAGTTCTATCAGATTTACTACGGCTCAATGATAGTTTAAAATAGAACGTAATTTTAGTGTGGGTTTTAGTCACATTGAAGGAATGAATGGAGTGAAGGATTGTGATTTTAATTCGCATTTCTGATAATCTTTAGGCTAGAGCTACATCACTTCAGAGCTGCGTTATTCTCATCAGAATTTTCCGGGATATTTGTCTTCGTGTCCCTGAATGGAAGTCCTTCCCATGCTGGGTGAGTGTTCGATGGAATTTTAAATTAAAAATTCGTAAAATGGATTCCTGAACTTTATTCATTTAGCTAATGATTGTAATGTTTTTTCTGCTATGATTTTTATAGGCAATTGAATTGCTTACGGAGAAAGTCATTCAAAGTGTGGGAGTTCCTGTGAGTCCAGGCGACGGATTCCGTCTTATACTCGAAGCGCTTTCGTCCGGCATTCTCCTCTCGAGTGGACTAGGACTTCAGGATCCTTGCGAGAAGGAACCTGTCGATGCTCTAAGAACTATGAATGATCAAGAACGCAATGATGTCACTGCTTTCGGACAGGTAAGCCTTGGAATGGAATTAAACATCGAATTTAATTACCATGCCTTTGGTTCCTGAATTTGATTCATGACTTTATTAATGAACCTTGCAGAAAGCCCTGCGCTTAGTAACTTTCCGCCGAATCCACGAGGTTCTTGGAGTGCCAGTTTTGGAAAGATTTACAAAGAAGGCTGGCGGAGAAAATTCAAGGAAGAGGCGACGAAACGAGAGTGCGGCTGGGGAAGGTGATGAAGGTGAAACCGGAGCTGACGGTAAAAAGGATAAGAAGGATGACATTGCAGCTTCGGATGGAACGGCTATTCTTAATCCGCATGCAGAAGATGGTTCCCTAGAATCACTTTCCAAGGCTCAAGTAGTCAGTTAGAAGAATCAGAGGGGGGAGTTAACAAAAGAAAAAGAGGAAACACAAGAAAAAACGAGGCAAACAAAACAAATGAATCAAGAATCAAATTAGATTTACATAATTCACATGAAAGATATTCATTTTT
>JAAXYX010003021.1:1996-15567 GCA_036851915.1 Ptenothrix huangshanensis | reverse complement strand
TTCACAGTCCCTGAGTGTCTTCAATCCAACTCAAACCAACTTTTTTACATTCAATTCAATTCAACAACATTTGCTCTTGGTTCCGATGATGAATGTGGGACGGGGGCAGAATGAGAATTTTCATAGAGTCACGTCCTACGAGAGTCGGGAGAATTTTTATTCGTGTAGGCCTCCTCAAAAACTGAATATCTAGTGTAGGTACATTTCAAAGAATTTAACTATTTTTTACAGAAAAATTTTAAAAAAAATTGGTCTGTGTATTGTGTGAGTTTAAAAAAAACTGAATCAAATTTTTGTAAATTTAAAAAAAACTGCATCTGATTTTTGAAAATTTCAAAAAACTGCATATAATTTTCGTAATTTAAAAAAAAACTGCATATAATTTTTGTAAATTTCAAAAAACTGCCTCAAATTTTTGTAAATTTAAAAAAACTGCATCTGTTTTTGTAAATTTAAAAAACAACTACATCAAATTTTTGTAAATTAAAAAAAAACTGCATCTAATTTTTGTCAAAAAAAACTGCATGTATTTTTGTGTAGATTTGAAAAATCTTTTGCCGCCCTGAGCCTAAAAGGCCTACCCCTACGGACGCTACTGTGACGCCCGTATGAGAACCGTTTAGTAAAATAAAATATCATCTTGTGAATTGTATTAATGTTAGTATTGCGTGTAGTAGATATGACCATTGCATTGTGTTCTAAACTAAATATCAAATTATGGAGATCCGAAATGCCCACTGGTACTGGTGTTCACAGTGAAGCGATAGTTTAAGCGCCTTTGTCATCGCATGGTCCCGCTGTCCGTAAAAAGCTGACCGTGCGAGTGTACATTGGGAAATGACGAAATGAGGGGAAATGGAAAGAGAAGATAAATGGAGAGAATGTATGGAGTTGATAGGATGAGAAATGGCCAGAAGAAAGGAATTATATAAGGAATAGTCGTAAACCTTGAACTGTATTGAAAGAGAAACGTGGAGGATGAAATGGTTTTATTTGGACTGGGAATCTGAATGCGAGTGAAATGGAAATGGTGACGACGATGACAAGAGTGACATAGACATGGATTCCACTAGCGACTACGACTACACTCGGGACAGGGTTTCATGGTCACAGGGAAAATTATCTATGGCTAAATACGTAACAACCTCCTTTAATCGGTGCCATTAAGTCAGGGAAATTGAAAATCGATTTTAAATCATTCATGCTTGCAAAAAATAACTCAATAGAATAACCGAATACACTCGCCTGGCCTGGCCTGGCCTGGTCTGTTAAGTTGGCATAAATACGATTTAAATTCCTTTACTTGTTACGCCAAGTGCTTGACTTGACTTTGACTCGGAAAAACTGCAGCAATGTCTGGTCTGGTCTGTGACTGCTCGCAGGGAACCTACGCTCCGCTGTCTGTACAATAATACAATCCAATGGGTTAAGGTTACGATTACGATTGCGATCCAAAAGACTTTCCACTCGCCTATCAATTCCCAATTATCTCGATTCCATCTGTTGATTACTCCCCGTATGCTGTATATGGTGAATATACAAGTGAATATCGCTGACGCATTTTCCTTTCGACAGTTCCTAATCAACTCTGTTTGTTCCCTTATAATTAATTACTGTGTTGAATTCATGGACAATAAACAGTTTACAGTCGTCACTTGCTTTCAAAATTCATTCGGAATAATAATCCTTTTTCGTCGGTGCTGTTCAGTCGCTGGAGCGTCGGCAGGGCATAGGCTGAGGCCTACAAAGGATTTTATTACACTAAAACAGAGTTACAAAAAGTTGATGCAGTTTTTTGCTTTTGACACAAAAATTGGTGAGTTTTTTTGTTTACACAAAAATAGATGCAGTGTTTTTTAAAATTAAAAAAATGGATGCAGTTTTTTTCAAATTAAAGAAAAATGGATGCAGTTTTTTAAAATTAAAGAAAAATGGGTGCAGTTTTTTTAAAATTAAAGAAAATTGGGTGCAGTTTTTTTTAAAATAAAGAAAAATGGATGCAGTTTTTTTTAAAATTCACAAAAATGGATGCAGTTTTTTATAAAAATAAACAAAAATGGATGCAATTTTTTTTAAATTCACAAAAATGGATGCAGTTTTTTTAAAATTCACAAAAATGGATGCAGTTTTTTTCAAATTTACAAAAAAACTGCTGCCGTTTTTTATTTACCCAGAAACAGATGCAGCTTTTTAAATTACAAAAAATCGGTTGCATTTTTTTAAACTAAATCTTTATTCTTTCTTCCCACACTTCTGCGGTTCAACTTTGTAACGTCTTGATTTGATTATTTATTTGAAAAGGATTTATCACAACTTTGACTTTGACAGGGGAAGAGATGGGGAACTAAAATCTAAAAATTATCCGTGTTCCTGCAATAAAAATTTGATTCTTGGAGAGTTGAAAAGCCCGGAAGATATGAAATGGTGACAGGGCCTGTCGGAGTAACTAGTAGCTACATAGTAACTACGGAAGGAATGGTTATGGTTTACGTAGTAGAAGATGATTTTGTACTTTAGAGTTTAGACAGCAGAGGAGCCCAAGTTTGGGATGGAGAGAATAAATCGCAAGTTGATATTAATACATGGAAGTGGTGGTTTACGTGTCTGTCATGTCGTTGGATATTGATAGCCCTTATGAAATATTCATTGTAATTTGTAATGTTAGCACAGCCCGTATTTCACTGGGACAATGACAATATAAATGTTTTCAATAAAGAAGCCAAAACCCAAATGGAACTCTAGCCAAGCCAAGCCAAAGTGAATGGAAGGAAGAAAGAAGAACGCGCCCGATGCGACGGCCATAACGACAACGACATAAGCGATGCGAGCAAGAGTGAGAGTCCCTGAATATTTTTCATGTTGAGGTACGAAAAACAAGAGGAGATCCACATCCAACTTTTATTCAGCTTAGGACAAAGTTGCAATGACAAAAGTTGAAGTTGAGTGAGGTTGAGGTTGATTTCCGATTCCGATTTCCATGTTCATGTTCATTTCCATTTTTCCACGTTCAGCTCGAGGAATGGAATGGCCCACCCCAAATCAAATCAATGAAACTGAGAAAATCCATTTGCCAACTAGCAACTAATAGTGTGTGGGAATGGACTTTAGTACAACTTTCCAGCTCCCTTGAATTCCTGACCTGTGCTGTGTGAACAGTCCACTGCCCATTACCAAAACCTTCCAAAGTTAAATGGTTAAAGCGACTCAAATCAACGAATTCCATGACTTTTTTCTCTTTTTTCTCCAACGTATGCTTCACTTTGTTGGTCAACGGCACTGGAACTGGAAACTGCACTACTTTTCGTATTTCGTTTTCGTTTTCGTTTTCGTTTTTGTATTCGCACACGTGCTCCAACTCCTTTTGTCAGATACTCGTAATTCCTAATAGTTCAAGTCAACCGAAGGTTTATTACCTCTTTAATCCTAACCAACGAGTAGCCAGGTCAGGGAAAACGAAACTTGGAGGAATTAAGGATTTATTGGATGTTGGGAAGGAGTAAAGAAGAACTACTTAGGCGGAGGCCACCAAGGCGTAGCGGTACAAAAGATTTTTAAAAATACACAGTACTATTTAAAATTTCCACGAATAAAAGACATTTTTGTAAAGCATTTAAAGCAAAACGATGCAGTTGTTTTAAATTTAAAGGAAAAAGAAGCAGTTGTTTAAAAAAAATTACACAAAAGCGGCCCCGTTTTTTCAAAACGAGAAAATGACGCAAGTTTTTTTAAATGTACACAAAAACGAGGCAGTTTTTTTTAAATGTGCATGGAAAAGGGACCATTTATTTTTAAAATTTACGAGAAAACGAAGCAGTTTTTTATGACATATTGGCACCAACTAAGATGAAGTTTTTGCATTACTGGGCTCATCGTTATCAAGTTTTCATATCAAGAAAAAATCTCCCGCAGGCGCTACTGTTGAGAAGTGGGAGAAAAGTTAAATAAAGAGTGCAAAATGGAATGGGGTACGATGTCCATTCTAGTGGCGTCAAGGTAAAAACTGTAAACGGACGGAGTAAAAGCAGAAGTTGTTGCATTAGTGACAGTTTGTAATATTAATTGGGAATTTCAAGTTAGTTTTTTTTCAAAAGTCAAGCCAAGTTTCAAAGGAGGATGAGTTCACGTGCACAGTCAGTGCCTTGCTTAAGTAAAATGATCATAAAGAGGACGGTGTTTTGAAACTGATACTGGAGCTCCTTCTCAGACTGTGCTTTCATTCACGACGGAGTTGAGAGAAGAAAGTGTTAATTTAGCTTAAAAAGCTTGGAGAGGACGGGAGGGAGTGGTACACAAAGTGACAGAGACCAGAGCTGTAAACTTTCCGTTGGTTGCTTTTGATTTTGGTTTTGGTTTTGGTGCATACCTGGCCTGGAAGCTGCTGAGTGAGCAGTTTCTTGCTGACTGCTCCGAGTGTACCAATAAATTGAGATTGATTTAGAATTACGAGTGGAATTCTAAATACAAGTGGAGCTTTGACTGTCAAGTCTAAACTAAAAAAAGAAAAGATGCTTGGGTGAAGCTTGGAGCGGTAATTAGAACTTGAGTTTGTATCTTTTTATATTTCAAATGCTCCGTAGTAGAATTAATTCACTGGCAACTTGCCTCATGTGTCCTCTCGCTTTGTGTTCTCTTGTGTTGGATTTGGATTTGGATTCGGAGTTGGAGTTGGAACGGCTATTCATTATGTGGGTACATGGCTATGGAGATGCCTACATATGCCTTTAGTAGGGTTATGCTTACCTACAGTAGCGTATCTGGGCGTAGACCACGTTGGCCTAAGCCTGCAAATTTTGCTGATTTTTAAAAATAAATTTGCAAGAAAACCGCGGTTTTTAGAACACACACAAAAACGACCCAGTTTTTTCAAAATTTACAAAGAAGCGGATGCGTTTTTTTCTAAATTTACACAAAAATGGATGCTGTTTTTTTAAATTTACACAAAAATGGATGCTGTTTTTTTAATTTACACAAAAATGAATGCAGTTTTTTCAAATTAAGCAAAAATGGATGCAGTTTTTTTAATTTACAGAAAAACGGGATGAGTTTTTTTTAATTTACAGAAAAACGGAACGAGTTTTTTTACATTTACACAAAAATGGGTGCAGTTTTTTTTAATTTACAGAAAAACGGAACGAGTTTTTTTAATTTAAGCAAAAACGACGCAATTTTTTTCAAATTTACAGGAAAAACACTTCATTTTTTAAATTTACTAACAAAGGAAAAAGTCCCCGGGTTTTTAAATTTAGACAAAAACGATTCAGTTTTTTAAAAACCTTTTTGTATTGGATTTGATGCAGTTTTTCAAAAATTGTACACAGGACTCATCAAGTTTTTTTGAGGCCTCCAGGAAAAGAGTCCTTTGGGCGCTACTGCTTACTGGTTACCTATCGTTGATTCGACTCAAGTTTCGTGTGCTTTGGTTGTCTACATGGTGAATGTAAAGTGGGTACATAAGTGGGAAGAGGGAAATGAAAGAAGGTGGGGAGGGACAAGTGGAGAGGAAGGGAAATAATGGCAGCAAGTGCGTGGGCACTTGTCTGACAGTTTGGCCTGAAATCTTAATCTCAAGTTGCGCGTCTATCGTCGATACTCATATTGAGCACAGACAAATCTCGGTATTTCCAGCCACTTCATTTGATTTCCCTTCACATCGCTTTGTTTCCATTAAGTTAGTTTGACAGATTGAAACTTTGACCGCATGGGATTGGAATTGAATTGAATGGATGAGCAGAATGCATGGGTCCACGAATGGGGGCAACGAATCAAATGTAATGCAATGCAGTGCAACGTAGTAGCTAAATATCTACACATAAGTACCTACGTAGTTCCGTTCAGTGGCTACCCGTGTATTTTTTGTGACGGATGAATGGGACGTGTTTAGATGTATGTGCACATGATGGGAAATCTAAGGAAGGCAAGACAAACATTGAGAGACTCTCCCAAAAAATGAAAGCAACTTTCAATAGATTACCTACAACTCACTGCCTTCCTTTTCTCCGTCTGTCTCTCCGTTTGTCCCATGCAGTCTCAGATTATTGTACATTGAGTCGTAGTATCTCTTCCCTTCCACCTCTTTCAAAATACCTCTCCGAATTTCCTTCCCAGAAACGTCTTCCACAGTAGCGTAACTACGTAGGCCCAGGCCTAAAAAGGATTTTTAAAAATATAAACTACGAACTTTAAAATTTCAAAGAAAAAGACACATGCTTTTAAAAAAATTCACACCAAAACCCCGCAGTTTTCAAATTTATAAGAAAGTGAAGCAGTTTTTTTAATTTAGACGAAAACGACAAAGGTTTTTTTTGAATTTACACGAAGGAGACGCAGTTTTTTTAATTTACGCGAAAAGGAAGCAGATTTTTGAAATTTACAAAAAAAATAGCTGCAGTTTTTTTAAATTCACTAGAGAAAAACGGAGTATTTTAAAAATGTTACCAAAATCGAGACATTTTTTAAAAGAGGACGCGAAAATGCAACAGCTTTTTTAAAAATGACGCCATTTTTTGCACTGAAAATACACAAGAAAGTTGCAGTTTTGTAAAATTTACATGAAAAATTTCCAGTTTTTTTAAATATATCCAAAATTTTTTTAATAACAACAAAAAATTGGAGCAGCTTTTTTAAATTACACAAAAACGGCGCCGTTTTTTAAATTTACATAAATGTAAAGGCGAATTTTTTAAAAAATGTACAAGAAAGTGACGCAGGTTTATTTAAATTTAGGCAAAAAATTTAGGCGCTATTTTTTACATTTAAAAAGAAATGAAGCACCTTTTTTTTTAATTACACGAAAAAGACATAGTTTTTTTTCAAATTTACCCGAAAACGATCCATCTCTTTTTTAAATTTACAGAAAATGAAAATAGACTAATTTTTTTTATAATTATTGAAAAGAGGTAAGATGCTTTTTTTAATTTTTAATTTTACACCCGAGTCATTCCGTTTGTTTTTTCCAGCCCGTCGTGAATCACGATGAGAAAAATCCTGCCAGCGCTACTCTTTTCCTCTCTCGCTTTCTCTCAAATGGAAACAAATTAGGAATATGCTTCAATTCACGGTTAAATTCTACTAGTTATTTGTACAGTGAAGCCTTCATCATCGACTAATAATGCAATATGCAATGTACCCAGCGCAGGGTCGGAGCATTTTGGGGAATTTTCTTTCCTTCTTTTTTTTGGAAAAAAAAATGGTGAAAGGAATGGAACGACTGATTGCCTTGTATTGCGTTGCTTTCCGTTCCATTCCCTCCTTTGCCCAGAGTAAAATTATTTTCCTTTTAAAATTATTTTCAATTCGACTTTTCCTTTACCTCGGCACATTCAACGCCACGCCAGGCCAGGCCAGGCTAGACAAGGAGTCAAGGCCAGAGAGTACTGTGCTATGTAAGTGGTAGGAGCATTTTTGGAGATTCGGAATTGTGTAAAAAGGAGAGCTGACGTGTGTTTGTATGTGTATTGATGTTACTGTTAGTGCCTTTGCACTAACATGGTAGTTTTGAATGAAGGTGAAAAGTAATGCTGACTTAATATATTATTTTGCCGCAATGCAATGCAATGTACTGCTGAGGGAGAAGGAGTTAGTGCCAGGAGAAGGAGAATCTACTCATTAGCATATTCATTCCTATTGCTATTATTATGCTGGAATAAAGAATAAAATTTCATGGAATGGTGTACGGGCGTATGTACACGGATACTGGTAAACGGAGGGTAGAATCATCTACTGTATTTAGCCATGAGTGTCTGTATCTTTGTCTATGGAGTTTTTCAAATGCTTAGCATTGAAAAAGCTCCCATTCTCCAGTCGTATGACGTCAGTGCATTCCACACTTTTTTACTGTTTGGGGAATCAAAAAGGATGAAATTCCAAGTTTGCTTGCTTGTGATGGGAATTTTGATGGAGCAACTGTACTGTGGGCTGTGGGACGTTGTGTTCAAGGATTTTTTAAATGTTCCCACTTTTCCAGATTCTTTTTTATTTTATTATTTGGGGAAAACAAAACTTTCCTGGTAGACGTAAGTACCTACCTGTAGTTTGAGAGTTCTTCAATCCAGTCCAGTCCAAGTCAGATGTAGATGCTCAAGGTCCTCTTCTCCACTCACTCACTCTGTCACTCAATTATTTTCATTTCGCCCCAGTATCTATCCACGGCCTTCCAACTTTTCAATGAGACTAATAAAATGCACGGAGTAAAACTAATCGTAATGGTAAATCGTAAGAGTGCACGCGGAGGTACTTATGTGCGTATGTATATCGGGATTGAAAAGTCAAAATGAGCTGATTTCAAATGGATCTAAAAACAAAAGGACCTAAATAAATGCTTTCGGAAAACGCAAAAATTCAAAATAAAATGAGTTAAGTCCATTAGAGTAAATTTTAAAACGGCTCAAACTTGTTTCCTATTTCAGTCATTGTCATTTTTAAACGTTTCCGAATTTCCTATTTTAACAATTTTGAAACGGTTCAACATTTCTTTTTTTAACAATTTTGACACATCTCAAAATTTCGTACTTTAACAATTTTGAACGTCTCTAAATTTTTGATTTCGTGAATTTTTGAACGCTTCGGAATTTCCTATTTTAAAAATTGTGTACGTCCCAAAATTTCTAGTTTTAACAATTTTGAAACGTCTCCAAATTTCGTATTTTAGCAATTCTAAAACATTTCAAAATTTCTTATTTTTAAAAATTTTGAACGTCTCAAAATTTCTCATTTTAGCAATTTTGAAACGTCTCAAAATTTCTCATTTTAACAATTTTAAAGCGTCTCAAAATTTCTTACTTTAAAAATTTTGAAATGTCTCAAAATTACTTTTAACAATTTCGGAACATTTCAAAATTTCTAATTGTAACAGTTTTAAACCTTATCAAAAATGATTCTAATGGATCTACGCCATTTTGTTTTTGAGACATTTTGGATGTGGGTCATTTTACTGTTAGAGCCATTTGGATTTAGCTCATTTCCCCATGTATGTAGTTATAGCCCCGTGCAGCAGTTGGATGGAAAAGTGAAGACGGATAATAAATCGTGCAGTGGACAAATTGGATTAGAATCCTTGCGTATAAAATAGAAGAGTTGAAGTTGAAAATACTAATATGCAGAAGAGCTTGAGTGTAGTGTAGTGTAGTGTTGACGTGGACATGTACGGACATGTATTTGAATCGTCTCGCGTGCAGTGAGAAACTTTTTAGTTTAGAGGAAATGGGAAAGCGCTCGGATTTCAAAAGAAACGGGGATCGAAGAGTACGGAGAGTCTTTCAACTCCAAGTCCAAGTCCAAGTCCAACTCCATTTCCATTCACAGTAAATCGACCAATTCATGAGGGACAAAGAATTTTTTATCTCATAGTCTTTCCCATTCCAAATCCAAATCCAAATCCGACATCCCGCATTCTTCCCCGATACCCACCCAATACATGCGAGCTCCATATGGTGGGACAATTTCACAAAAACTATTACCCTCATCTCATCCTTGTCCGCTGTCACCACTACCACATCATGGACGGCTCTTTTCACCGGACTAGACTTTGACTTTGGATTCTCTCCTCTCCTTTTCTGTGTCCTTGGAGAAACTGTCGAGTAAACGCTTCCTTACCTCCGGAGTGATAATGAAAAGCGAACAATGTTTCTTGGCTACGGGAATCAAGTGTTGGTCTTGGTCTTGGTCTTGGTCTTGGTCGTGGTTTTGTTCTTGGGGAAAGGACGTGGACGTGTGGAGGTCTGGTGCATGTGTGAGCGGATAAAAAATCTCAAATCGACTTACACTTCACTTCCACGCTTCCAACTACATATGTAGGTACATAACTACTCGCACCATCCTCATCCTCACTTTTCACTTTGTCAGACTAAAAATATTCCATCTCTCGTTCTCGAAGCATCTGCTCTGCTCTGGTCCTCCTTCACAATTATTCCAATCCAATGTGCAATGTGCCTCTCAATGATTCTCGCATTCCCACTCAATATTCAAATATTCCCTCCACACGTGGCCATTTATTTGAATGCAGAATGCAGGAGAATTAAACGTGGCAATTCATGTTTTTTGATGGGTTTTATGCCTTAGGAAATTCGGATGGTAACATTTTTTTTCTTGGGGCTTGTGTGCATTCAGTATTCAGTATTCAGTAGCGTGACTAGGAGCAACTTTTTCAAATTGACACGAAAACGAAGCAGTTTTTTTTAAATTTACACGAAGGTGGCCCAATTTTTTAAAATTGACAAGAAAAAGACCCAAATTTTAAAAATTAATAATAGATAAGACAAAGTTTTCTTAAAACTTTACACTGGACTCATCAAGTTTTTTCCAGGAAAGGTCTCCAGGAAAAGAATCCTGCGGGCGCTACGGTGTGTTTTATGCAATCTGCTCACAGCTGGTTGGTCACCAGCACCATATTTTAGAATGAGCAAAGCCTTATAATAATTGGAGAAACAAAATAGGCTGGGGACCATAGAAATGGATTGAATAATGACATGATGATGTGATAAAGACAAGAGAGACAAGCTGCTTTATATTGGCATTGGTATCCCAGTGGGAATTTTTTTAATTTAGATTTTCTTTTGATATCGATATGTGAATCGATGACATGAGCCACAGTATAGTGTGGTGTGGTGTGGCATGGCGTGTGGCGTGGGTGCAGGTGAACCCGAAGGAAATGCTTGGAAAAATGCTCACGAACACATTTTGGGGTGAATGATAAAATTGCGGAAAAAGCAAAGTAGGTACGGAAATTGCGTGTTTTTCAATCTCGAGGCATATTTAAGTGTGGGCTCCAGGCTAGAGCAGAAATGTCTTGGGCTTAAGTTACGTTACGTTACGTGTCACTCGTCTTCAGTTGCTCTAACTCGAATTGCGACAATTTGTGCTCGGAAGGAAAGTACCTTGCCTTGTGGTTGGAGTTGGAATAAATTTGTTCGTGTAAATAATAAAACAATAATACATTTGCGATTTGCGATTGACTTGGTCTTGGAATCCCTCGTGGTACTTTGTAATGGGAATCGGAATGGGACTCAACGTTGAATTCGTCGAGGTATGTAATGAAGAACAAGATCCTCATTTTGCCAACATTAGAGAGCCACATTCGAGTTTTCCATCCAGAAATCTTGACTATGCTATGCTTTGGTGTGGTGTATGTATGTGTGCTATGAATGTGTGGTATCCATGAACACGTAGCCCATCACATCACATCACAGGAAATGAAAATCAACTCAAGGAACCAAATCGATGTAGGCTTCCATATTATTGAGCAAGGCTTCGGATCCTAATACTATGCCATGCAATGCGATATTGCGATGAGCTATCAACGAAGAATGACGACCTGTAGCGTAACTAGAAGGAGGCCACGTATGCAGGGAATACAAAGCATTTTTACAAATACGCTACCAACTTTAAGATGCGCACGAAAAAGCCTCTTTTTTTAAATCTACTCACGACAGATGCACTTTTTTGAAAATGGGCACAAAAACGGATGCAGCTTTTTTAAATTTATACGAAAAAGACGCGGGTTTTTTGAAAATTCACACAAAAACAAACAAGTTTTTTTAAATTTATACGAAAAAGGCGCGGTTTTTTGAAAATGTATAAAAAAACGTGCAGTTTTTTTAAATTTATACGAAAAAGGCGCAGTTTTTTAAAAATTTGTACAAAAACGAACACAGTTTTTTAAAATTTATACAAAAAAGGCGCGGCTTTTTGAAAATGCACACAAAAACGGATGCAGCTTTTTAAATTTATGCAAAAAAGACGCGGGTTTTTTGAAAATGTACACAAAAACGTGTGCAGTTTTTTTAAAATTACACGAAAAAGGCAAAGTTGTTTGAACATTTACACAATTTTTTACCCAGTTTTTCAAATTTAAATAAAAACGACGTATTTTATTTATTTTAACGAACAATGTGCATTTTTTATGATTTGCTAGCCTATAATTTTTTATAAGATAAGATGGAGTTTTTTTTTAAAAATTTGGCACTGGATGCTCCCAAGTTTTTTCCTTCCCTACACGCAAAAGATCCTGCGGGCGCTACTGCTGACGACAGCGCAGCATCTGGATCAGACACAAATGCTCGGATATTTTATCTTCTCCTCCCGTTCATTCCACGCTAGGCTCCACGCTCTTCCACTTGTGCGATGGAGGAGGAAACTGTGTAAGAAAGGCATTAGACTTGTGGCGTTGAATCGATGACTTCTTGGCATGAGGTTTGATTGAAAAAATATTTAGATACTTTCGCAGATTCAGCTGCGAAATCTGATAAGGAAGTCTGTCCCAAGTCAAGCCAAGCCAAGCCAAGCCACTGCACTCACATGTATAGGCGACTTTCCTTGTGATTTTCAGCTCGAGCTTTCTTATTCCTATGCTTTGTAGCCATTCATTTGGCCATTACATGTAAAGCCATAATGGCAATCCATAATTCTCACATGAAAATCCAATGATTTCTAGAGACCGTGCCTTTTTATTTTTACAACTTTGTATAGCCTTGCACAAGGGTTTTTAAACTAGTGCATTTTATGGGTTTCAATCCTCCATTTTTGGTTATGACTGCGTATAAAGTGTATGTAGCCACGTCTGTATAAGCAGCAGTTTTTTTATACTTTACTGGGAGGCGAAATCATTACGATTCCCACTCGCAATTACAAAGCTTGCGCTGGTTCTGGGACTAGCTGTGGGTACGTACTCCTAGTCACGGCCACAAGGGCTTTAGATTAATAACATGATATGATGATGCTTTGAGTGCCGTGGTGTCAGGCGCGGATCCAGAGGGGGCTAAGAAGGGTGTAGATACAATGAGTTTTTTTCAAATTTTAACCAGGTATAATGCGTTTTTTTATTAAATAAACACAAAAACAGGTACAGTTTTTTTGAATTTACAAGAAAAACAGGCTCAGTTTTTTTGATTTTGCATAAAATCGGAGGCAGTTTTTTTAAATTTACGGAAAAACCGATGCAGTTTTTTTGAATAGCAGAAAATCAGAGGCAGTTTTTTTAAATTTACAGAAAAACCGATGCCGTTTTTTTGATTTTGCATAAAATCGGAGCCAGTTTTTTTTTAAATTTACAAGAAAAACAGGTTCAGTTTTTTTAAATTTACAGAAAAAAAGATGCAGTTTTTTTGAATTTAGAAAAATGTGCAGTTTTTTGAAATTTAGAAAAAAACAGGTGCAGTTTTTTTAATTTACAGAAAAATAGATTTAATTTTTTTGAAATTTACAGAAAAATAGATTCAGTTTTTTTGAAATCTACAGAAAAACAGATGCAGCTTTTTGAAATGACAGTAGATATAAGGAGATTTGTTTCTGTAGCCCCCTCCATGAACTTTTTGTGGATCCGTGTATGGATGGTGTTGATAGCTGTGGCGGTGTGTGTCTCCAACCTTCTCGTTAGATTTCCCCGCGAATTCAATGAGAAAAAGTTGGGATTTTTAAGCGCTTTTTATGCTTATGCTACAGTCGTGGACTTGGATTTTGTCTCATTAGAAGATAGCAATAAGTTTGGGGAAGCGCAAAGTGTTGTGACAATTGAAAGCGAGTGCTGCCTTTCTGCCGTCTTTCGCATTACTCCGGTGCAATTGGACGTAGATAAGTCG
>JAAXYX010003020.1:0-15568 GCA_036851915.1 Ptenothrix huangshanensis | reverse complement strand
AAATTACTATGGAGATGTAAATTTTTTTCAAAAAATCCCACTGCAATTTTTACAAATCTACAAAACTACAAAACTACATCGTATTTACAGCGACCAGGGTATACCTCTACTAATTATTAATAAATTCTACTAGAATAATACAAGAAATAGAAGAATCTATTAATAATCAATAGGGATCTTGTAAGAAAATGTAATAGGTGTTGCTATTAATTTTTATAGGACAAACGGCAGAAGGGATTAACATATATCACTAGTGATTTTAATAGAGGGGCCCGATAAATAATTAACATTTAAAACTGATATATTTAATAGGTTCTTCTATTGATGTTTTTCTAATAGAGATTTCTCTTATAAAATAATAGATATCCGGTAAATGTCCGTCTATTTTTTAGCGTGTAGGTAGGTAATAACTCTAATGCCAAAAAGATAAGTTGATTAATAATTAGTTTGATTTGTTCGTTATACAATTACTAATTACAAACGTTGGTTCATCTTAGTGGTTAACGTTAACTGGACACGAAAAGAATCTTGATGAAATCGTCCATCAAAAGAACAAGATTTTCCATTATTTATGGTGCTATTTTTTACTTGAAGAAGACACTGTTATATGTGACATGTATGGTCATAGGAAAATATTTCTGTTCATTATAATTAATTAATGTTAGATTGATCAAAAGACCACAACAGATGAAACGCGTGCAGACATGTTGGTGCTTTTGTACTTAATTATAATCCCACGAGTTATTGAGTCAAAACATAAATAAGCAGTCAAAGGATTTCTCTTGAAAAATATCTATGTATTTACTTTGTTCAAGGATTTCGTATTCAGCTGCGTAAGGATTTTTCGCTTCGAATTCCCGTTTCAGTGCCCACCATGGACGACTTATAGTAATTGTAAGGCACTTGTAACTAGATTGTGTAATTATTATTCCATACCTTATGTTTTTGGAGTGTTTGCACTAGGTACCCAAATGACAAGTGAGCTGAAGTGCACTAGGTAATTATGTAAATGAGCGAAAACACTATTACTATTGCCAAATTAATGTCTTCACTAGTACATCATATGAGTGTAATAATAACCGCATATTTGTTATTACATATATTTTAATGAAATTGACATGTCGAATTGATCTAAAAAGTCTAATCGTAGCAGCTGACAGTAAAAGGTCTAGTACTCTTCACCTGTCAGTCAAATGCTAATCGCAACATGAAGCGTTAGCAATTACAAATCACATCGGTTTGTTCTTTTTTATGTCAACCCTACTAAAGTAGGTAATTAACTGGAGTTATCGTAAAGTACCTATTTTGTTATTTGATTCTCTAATTAAATTGTGATTATTTTTTGTATGATTATGATTATCTATCTAGTTTTGTGATCAGCTTTAATTCTTATTACCTGGGTACCCAGTAGGAATCTGATTTCATTCCACGGTTTCTATCCAGAGTAGAAAGTAGTTTAAAATATTTAGGGGATCACAATGAAAAACCTGATTGCATTAAGTGTAGCTGCTGTAGTAGCAATTTGTTGCAGCTCCATAAACCCTGCTGTGAGTCAAGCCACATTCAAGAATCCAATTCTGGATGGGAATTCCGCTGACCCAGCAGTGATCTTCCTCAATGGATTCTACTACCTCACACTCTCCACCGATGTCGAGCATTCCATTACCATCCACAAAAGTTCAAGACTGACGGACTTCCGTAATGCAGAGAAGAAAGTGATCTACCGTGCTCCTCAAGAATTCTTTGATGTCTGGGCTTCCGAATTGCACGTTGTCGACGGAGAGTTGTACTTGTATTTTACTCAAAGAACTGAGACATTGATCCACAAGATGTACGCTATTAAAGCTGATGATGTCAATGATCCAATGGGTGGATGGAGTAATCCTATTCCGTAAGTTTTTAGTTGTGCATTCCTTTATTATTTCTATGAAGTTTGTAATAATTAGTATCAATGTGACGTGGGTACCTTCGCCAACCACAAGTTCAGCTTGATTATATGCAATTATGAAGGTGTAAAAATAATCTTGTTATCTGTGACGCAGGTTGATGCCTGAATGGCCAGAGCGTGCCATTGATGGAACAATTATGAAGCACGGCAACGGTAAAATGTACTTTGTGTGGGCGACTGAAGCAACAGGTCCCTTGGCCCTCGCCATTGCTGAGATGGAAAATGCAACTACAGTTAAACAATCCAAGCTTATTCTCCGTGAGCCCACTGCTGCATGGGAAGGACCTTTTGTTGACGAAGGACCGTATTTCCTCTACAATAAAAATGTGTCTTACCTCGTCTTCTCTGCTCACTCTACATGGGGCCCAGATTACTGTCTTGGTTTAATGAGCATCGACGCTGATAAGGACCCTATGAATCCTTCCCACTGGTGGTACGGCGATAATAAATGCGTCTTCGAGAGAAACGACTCCGAGGAGGTTTACTGCACTGGACATGCTGCCTTCACTACCTCTCCAGGTATGTATACCTATATGTGCTTACTAAGTAGTCGAACGCAACACTACAGATATCAGAACAAAAATGCTAACCTAACAACCCATTAATTTTAATTTTGTTCCAAACCTTCACACTCCTTGCTTTAATGCCATTACTAGTATATCTATCGGTTACTAGAATTACTAAGATAATGAATTGAGCCAATTTGGTATATTTCTAGATGGAACTGAAACTTGGATGACATATCACGGAACCGTGAACACTACCCATATCAACGGATACCGTATTGCTCGCGTTGAGAAAATCACCTGGGCTGAAGATGGCAAGCCAGTGTTTCCCAAAGCCCATGGCTACAACACCCCACAACCTGTTCCAAGTGGACAACTTTAAATAGCATACGCAACTACTAAACTGACTCAACGTTTCCAAATTCAAAAGTAAAATAAATTCGAGCAAAGTATTACTTTCCCGAATTAATGAAAATTTGATTTTGAAAATGCACCTTATTTTCCATATTTTCCACTTGATTACTAGTGTCACTGTTTTATTTCACTCCACTAATCTACCATACAATACAGTATAATATAATACAATATAATGCAATATTACACGACATATTAGCTTCCAGAATGCAATCATTAACTAAAATTAATGCAAAATTACCCATCAATTATTACAATTATGAATGTATGTAACTAAACGATTCCATGCCACACGTACACGTAATTATTATTTCTAATAATTCTGCGATCCCATCTGTTCACTGAAGTTATCAGACGATTCCACAGAGTCCGAGTCTTGGTCATGATCTTGGTCCTGATCTTGTTCCTGATCGTCGGGGTCGGGATTCCGTCGGAGGTGATAGCTAGATCCTGGACCAGAATACCAACCAAGGGCCTTCTTCCCTGCAGTGTATGCCGGTAGTCTGAGTTTAGTCACGGCATTTGCAAAATCCTCTGATTTTCGCTTCGTATCAAATGGATTTACGAGCAAGGGTGGTGCCACGAATGCATTCCACTTTTGCCGGTTAAGCTGTATGGAAAATGAATAGCTAGTAAATACCACTCATCTTGTAATTATTCACTTCTAATATCCACCTTAACTATCAATTTAAAACAACATACCCGTTTGTACAAGTAACCCCGATTTCGAATGCCAATGGGTTGGGAATATTTGAGACTCGAGAACCAATTTGGATTCCATCCCGTGATCCCATCGTCTTCGTTCCAGTGTCTGTACGACTGACTGAAAGCTGCATCGAGTCCAGCAATCAGGGCCAGTATTGCCACAACAATAACTGTAAAGGTAGTGGCCAACTTAGGGGATGATGACGATGACGAGATACATTCACCACGGCTCCATTTCAAGCCCTTCATTTTGCCAATTTTCCAAAGTTAATTCTACCGCAGTCTATAAAGTCATCAAACAATTACCTAATTAATATATTCCTTATAAACAAATAAAACACAATTTACACAGTTTGCATTTTCGATTGAATACCATAATTATCAGTATCCAAACTCTGGTGTGCTAATTAATCACTTCTAATTTACTTTCCTTAAACAACAAGGGATTTACAGAATTGATCGATTGCCACTCACCTCAGACAGTCCTTCTATTTGTGTTTGCGAAATAAAATGAGAGGTTTGCTGATTTTGGTTTTGGTTACGTTGCGTTGAGTTGGTTGTTTCGAGGTGAAAGAAAAGGTTTGACTGACTGATACTCGGCGGGGTTACTTGACTAGACTTGGAAACGTTTCTGGAGAATGAGAATCAGAGCTCCTCGTGCTTAATACCGTCCACGACGACCAGAGAAAGCTGACTGGGATGCTTAAATGAGATTACCGAGAGAGAAGTTATGGGAGGAGAAAGCAAGCGTAAAACCCACGTATTTACTCACATCTGTAGAGACCCAGGAAAGTAGGTACCTATATAATTATATCATATGTATGTATATCCTCACGGCATGGATTTAAAGTCATCTGCCCTAGCTAGCGTGCTTACAACAGAACTATGATATGACTAAATGACTACCACTCTCCTACGTCTTTGGTTTGGTTTGGTTTTTTTGGTGGAGAACCGAAGAGAGCGGTAATAGAGAATGAGGAATGATAACGATTACAATTATTTACAGAGTGAACCGTGTACGAGTACCTCAACCTCTGTCTTTGGATCTGCTCTGGCTCAGCCTATTTTCCTATTGCTTTTGCATCTTCATCTATTTCCTTGGTCGCATCTGGTTGTCACCCACTCGTTGACTTTTTACGCTCTACGTTCCTCTTCCAGTCCCAGTCCAGGCCAGGCCAGTGTTTCCGACTTTCCTCTATTATATTTGTTCGTGTAGAAAAGTGGGTTCCTGTTATCACGGAATCATTGCTGGAACAATGTGGGCAGGCAGGTACTATCAGGAGAAATATAAATAGGAATTCGTTACACACACATAGACATCCAAACTTAGATTTAGATCCATGACGATGACGATGGCATAGGGGAAAAGTCTATTACTTAAAAAGCTTACGTAAGTCAAGTTAAAGCAAGCTCTCCAGACTGGCTCACTCTAGAGAATACCTCACTTTTACACATTACTTACTTACCCCATCCGTTTCTGCCTCTTACTTAGTACTTCTTACTCGAGGCACTTACACCAGACTAGACTTAGACTCCTCGACTTTCTCATTACTTTCTTGAAATTGTAGGTTGTATCTGTATTCCATAGTGGTTGGAATGAAACCTTCAAACAAGCCTCTCCATCACAAGTTTCTTTGTGCCGACACCTTATCCCCTTCCGTCTACATTTTACTTACACCATACACTTTTATACTCTTTAGTCCATTTCACCATTCTGACTTGTAGCATTGCGTCGTACTGTGTTGTCTTCCAACTTCCAACAACACTGGCATTGCACTCAACTCTCCATTTTTGTTCTCAAGACAAATATATAAGTACAGGCTTCTAAATCCCATCGGATTTTGAGCGTCTCTCTGGGTACAGTTGGGGAAGAGCGGTACCGACGTATATACAGGAACACATGATTAAAGTAAGATGATCAGATTTTATCGTGTGAGGTGTGTGCTTGTATAAGGGCAGAACAGATGGGAAAAGTTAAATAGCTAAAAGCAAAGATTTGATTGCAATCGGCAGTGCACACTTGGTTGAACTCGCACTTAACATCTCTGTGGTTTCATCTTCGTTTTTTGATCTTCGTCATACAGACAGATAGTTACATTATATGTGCACCTACAAGTAATTCTGAGATAAGTACAAGTACACTGTAAAAGCTAAAGAACCTTGAAAGGGAAGAAATGCATCTAAAAAGCGAAAAAACTACGCGTATTCTGTAAATGTAAATACCTACTTATGAACGCAGTTAAGATCCGAAATGCATCCCAAACACACCTTGGTCTGCGCTTTGGAAAACCTCGAATTTATTATTTTTTGAGTTTTATCAAAATTCCCTTTCTTGCATTTTTTCAAAACATGCATTCTTTATTCTTACTGTTAAACGTCCAACTTACTCCCATTTAAACGTTTTTTATTGCGCCCATGTTTTATTTTTTGTACGTCTGTTCAAAAGGTCTATTTTTCATTTTTGCCCATTTCCGAATCATGTATTCTTAATATTTACCGTTTTTCAAAACGTTTAATTTGTTCTATTTGCTTACGTTTTTCAAAACTTGTTTTCTGTTTTACGTACAAACAAATTCGAATCGCATATTGAGGTACCTGGTGCGCTTTAAATACCTTTTAGATTTTCAAATGGATTTTAGGTGAACTTGATGTGCACCCTAACTTCATTCAAAATTATACTAAATAAATACCTATAAGTTTTTGGCGTTCAAGATGCGCCAGTTTTTTTAAGTGTAGGTACTAGGTAAAAGTACAATTATAATCCATAGCTCTTACTCTAACTTGCTGTGACTAATCCGGGTTTTCATTATTTACTTCGAAAGCATATAGGACGGTTGCTTTTACGGGAACATTAGAACTGCAGATACTAATACCATTTCCACTCTGACTCTTCTACGCCTACTTCATAATTATCTATTAGTATGATGGTCTTTATTACCTGCTGAAATGCTTTCAAACATTATACTGGTTCTGGTTCTGGTTTATAATACTAGTCTCGTCTCTCTATGCAAACGTCCTACAGTCCTACAATATATTTTCTGTAGTGACTAGTGACTGCAGTCCTTGTCCAAGGTATTGTGTTACTTAGCTGTTTGAATTCCACTTGTGCTGGATCTTCTCTTTCCTAAATGACTACTATTGCACTTTGGGTAAAGTAAACCCTGAGTGGAGAGGGAGTGCGAAGGAAATTAGGGTTTTGGATCTGTCTTCTGTTCACTGCTCTCGAGGATTATTCATTCTGTGATTGCAATCATTATTATTATGACCGATAGAATGGAGGTTTGATTACCATGCTACAACTTACAACTTGTTTACTTTTCAAATCTCCAGGATGCGGATGGAGTTAAACTGTGCCAAGTAGAGACAATGGTTACTAGTATTTTACTATTCTTAGTTACTGTTTTACTAGTCTATGTCGTATCCTGTAGGGAATTGAACACAAACAGTTTATTTGGCAGCAGGATAAAGAAAGTAAGGCTAAACGATAACAGACAATGCATGTATCAGACGGAAGGAAGCAGTCTGAGGAAGAACGCCAAAGAGGATATTAGAATTAGACCTAGGCTAGGTCATAATTTCTAAATTAAAGTAGGTAGGTTACGGTTTATAGAAATTAAACTGAGTTTATATTACCTTCCGTATTTATGTTCTACTGTGAGGCTTTAATGGTCTCGTCCGTTTTACTAAAACAGCCATTGCTATTGCTGAAACCAGCGGGTATTCCAGCGCAATGGCTCCAGCTATTGCGGTCACATCGGCAAAGCCAAAGCCAAAGCCAACTGCTAGTCTCCGTCTTAAGGACAGGATCTGATGAGTACTCTCAATTTAATCACCTATGCTACAAAGCTAGCACGAACACTGGACACTAAGTAATTACATACTATCACTTTACAGACAGAGACAATTCAAGTCAATGTGAGGCAAAAAGAATTGCTAATACATACATAGAACCAAGCGAGAGAGACCGTTGACATGATGGTAACGTGATAACGTCATCGACTACAATTACGTTTGCTGCTAGTATAGTATTGATAGTATCGATGACTTTATTTTACGTTTTCTTGCTCAGCTTTTACTTTCTTCGACTTGAATAATGCAATTTGAATTTTCATTATGCAGAAATTGTGCATTTTTTCTAAAATTTTTCGAAAATTACATTTTCCTGAGTAGTGCTAGATTTAACGCAATAATTAAGTAATTTTTGAAATAAATGTTAGTGGGTACTTGACTGTCCCATAAACCAAAAAATGTCTTCAAAATTGGTGTGTATGTTAGCATCATCATTATTTATAAATTTTTCGCTACCTTTTGGGGTCTTTGTCAAATCGAAGACGATTATGCGTCTATGTGAAAAAATCAAACACTGCAATATTTTTTATGCGTTTTATGTGTTCTGTTGCCTTAATTATGAGTTTATGAGAAATCGGAACTACCAAAATGTGTTGCAATTAATTATATGTCCCTACTAGTTATCTAATCTAGGTTTCGTGAAAATGCAATGCAAAAATTTGAAAACAACTAGAATCTATTTTTAGTTGAGCTACACGCTGGCTACTGATCGTCTCATTTAATTTTTTAAGTATTCCGTACCCATGTCATATCGTAAGTCATTTTTAATCCTGCAGTTAGATGTAATCGAGAGAAAAACTTTAATAAGTCACTGTTACACAATTGTAATAGCCTCACGACTCAGTATACAGAACAAAACATTTTTAACAAATGGTTTAAAAAGTTTAATTTCACTTCGTATGTACTATTGTATTTAATTATCCATAAAGGTGATGACATAAGAGTTATAAGAATTTATATCCAGAGAATAAAAACAAGATGGCAACTTTGTAAGCTTTTTACTTTCTTTTGGACAGTTAAAGTGTTCCTATATAGATACGCAAGCCTCCAGCATTAGCATTCTTCTAAAATTAATCTGTATATTGGATAGCTTTATTTTTTTATTGCGAGCCAGTGTTCGTTTCCATAGATGTTATAGTTAGTAATTTGGTTACCTAGTTTTTAGTCCTTTCTTTCCACTTATTTTTTAGTTTTACAATTTACAACTTGTATACACGTAATATAAAGTTGGGTTTATTTCATGCTTCAAACAACCAACAGTAGCATAACATTGTAGGAAGACAAGTCAGATCAGATGTATTTTGCTACTATTAGTGGTGTACTGAAACTAATATTACTCAACTCATGATGTGTAGTCAGAACCAGAAGAGAACATTTTTGCAGTTGCTCACGCAAGTCAGTTTACTCAATTACATGCAATTAGTTTCGTTCCGTTCCGTTTCATTTCGTTTCATTGCTAATAATAAAGGAAGAGCTAAAGTGAAGTTGAAAATGAAAGCGAAAACGAAAGGCGATTGTAAAGTGGAAGAAGAAACAAAGTTTCTGGGTTGATTTACAGGAAAACATCAGCTGTAATTTGTTTTATAACTTTGTCAAGCCATGCAATGGTATTATATGTTATGATGTGGCGTATGGTCCAGAGTTTGCCGATTAATATTTCGCTATTTAATTGCTTTATCACTTCCATCTATTCATGCATCAGCTTTGTAAGATCAGTCACTTTTATAATTTACGTAACATGTGTACACAAAATTAGCACTTAGTGGAATGTAATATGCAATACAATGCAATGCAATATTACTACATACGATGCTGCATTAAGTTGCATAGGTATAGGTACCAATTATAATATGTATTAAACTTAGGAGGAAAGGATCCTAATCGTTTACTTGTTAAAGCATTGTCTTATTTTTTGTGCGAAACTTGCACAGTTGCTTTTATAAAAAAAATATTCGTATTTTCACTTTATCACAATTCCATAATTTTTAAAGTTATCTTCTTTTCTTGAAAAGTTGGAAAGAATATTTTAACCATGCATCTCTATTGAAAACCAATGAAAAACAGATGACTTAAACTTCTTGAAAAAAATTAAAATACAGGGGTAGGACTTTTTGAAAAAGTGTAAAATAATGAATCGGATATTTCCATTAAGCTTAAAATAAAAGAATCGGATTTTTGGAAAAACTGTGAAATACAAGAATTCGACGTTTTCAAAGTGTAAAATAAAAAATGACCTTTTAAAAAAACGAAATACAAGAAAAGGCGGCTGGACTGAAAAATGAAGTCCAGCCGCCTTGATTCATACTCTTTAAAAATTTCAAAATACAAGAATCACAATCAGACTTCAAAAAAAAAAATAAAAAATTTAATTATTAATAAAAAAAATAGATTTTTTCCTGGCGTACGAAGTTAATCAGATTTGTTCAGAATCACCCAGCAAAAAAATAAAAACCGTAAAATCTAAACATTTTAAATAGACTTTCTACTTACAAACTATGGCGAGAATTTTCAAAAAAGTAGTGCGAAGAGCAAAAGCAAATACGCCGGTCATGTTTTGAAGCAATTTTAGGAATGTATTAGGTATCTGTATTATACAAAACAACATCTCGAGAGTCTGTGCTGACCCTTCCCTCAGTAGTACATTATGGCACAATGTATTCTATGTATAAGCCTTGGAATGATGTATGTGTAACTATCCCAGTTTTTATGACTACGATCAATTTTGATGAAAAGTTGTTTTCTCTTCCTACACATTCTCCGTTATAATAGGCACCTACAGTAAAAAAGCTCCAGCTTCGTTTTTAAATATTTGCATAAACACAATGTACTATGCACGTATCTGTCAATTTACCTTTGCGCTATAAAGAAAAGATATCTCAATAGCATCGCATCGAATCGCATCGTAATCGTAACTGTGAACGTAATCGTAATCCTAAGTTTCGTGCTTGGCAACAGTAAGCCACCAGTAACCGTTTCTCATACAAACAATGCTGGTATTTCTGTGTATGTAAGCAAGCAGCCACAGAGATAGAATAAACCTTGCCGTGGTCGTGGTCTTGGTAATACATAATTATCCGGGCTGGAATTACGGCAGGGGAATTCTACGCTATGTGTACGCTCTACTATGTAGGAGGTTAATTGCATGATTAATTGCAAACCTACTCTGCTGCAGTATGTTGAACTTAAGTAAATTGATTATGCAAAAAGTGTACAGGGAAAAAGGAACCAAAAGTCGGTGGGGGAACAAGGACGGGGATGGTCGGAAGTCGGAATCTGAAAACTTGTGGACAATGGCATTGGTACTGGTATTGGTATTTGTATTAGATGGGAAGGAAGTGTCATCGTACATTGACAGTCACGGAAGTTCCTCATATCGAAATTTCTGACGTCAAACAACAACTGCTGACACGAAGAGATCCTTTCCAATACTACGTGATACACGATAGTATGCGAAAACAAGGGAAATTCAAGGGATTGGCCTTACGCAATCTTTTATGCTCTGTTGTTTAGTTTTTAATTTTTGATTTCTCTAAGCCCGTACACAACAAAAACTGGAGAGTATTAATATAGCATGTTATTATTATTATTACGTACATATCGTCGTTGAAGAACAAAAATATGTTAAGTTCATCAGGCCTTCAGGCCCCGTGCTTGTGCTGAGCATAGGGCATGCTTATCGTTAACGCATGTATATTCATACATTCTGCTTAAGCGGCCAAATACACTTAATATATAACAAGGATATATTGTCTAAACGTTTGAATAAATCGCAACGAATCAATAACGGAAAACTTATCAACTTGAATGCCAAAAATTAGTGTCGTTTTATTATTCATGTAATTATAAAAGTAGTTAGAAAGTTAGAATGCGTCCCAATTGGGTCAAAACTCAATCAATAGGAATTAAAATTTTGGCTCTTTAAATGCACTACGTATTACTGGGTACACTGTAAAAATAGTGCATCTAAAGAGCCCACAACCTACTCATATTTAGCTTAATTATGAATGCAGTCAGGATGCATATAAGGTTCATCCCAAACTCCATCTAACACGCATCTTGCAGCCCAGGATGCGTTTTTGAAACGTGTAAAGGAGAACAAACGTTGACGAAAAAATATAAAAAGAAAAAAAGAGACGAGAGTGCACAATAAAAAAAATTGATGCTCAAGAGCCATAACAACAAAAAATTGACGTTTTGAAAAAGTGTACAAATATAAAATGTATAAGTTTTCAAAAAATGTGAAACAGGAGAAATAAATGTTTCCAAAAAGTGTAGGAAAATAATAATAGACGATGTCAAAAAGTGCAAAATTAAAAAAATTAAACGTTTTCAAAACCGTGTAAATAAAACACAAATGTCTGAAAAAACGTCACAAAGAAAAAAATCTACGGTTTCAACAACCGTATCTCGCAGCTAAAAACACGTTTTTAATGTAGTTAAAATGCATCCTTACTGCGCGTTCAGAATTGTACGCTCAGATTTTTGGCGTTTTAGCTGTCTCTTGTCCTATTTTAAGATTCGTCCGTTTCTTCAGTATAGTGTACCTACACGTATTATGCTGAAACCTGAAACTAAGTAATTATGTAAGAACCCTTTTGTTTGGTTTGAGGCAGGCCAAATCAATTTTTGCCTGGCGCTGATCTAGTAATGCTGTGACAGCGAATGTGTGGTGATCCTCAGGAATTATTTATGGACGCTATATCTTATATGAATGTTTCGCTTGACGCTTAGAGTGCCTAATGCTACTAATAGTAGAGAGTAGAGAGATGTATCCAGGAAATGAAAAGCCTTTAGCTTTCCCTAGCGAATACTAATAACGATGCCTATGAGAAATAGGTAGAGTAGTAAGTGCTTACCCATATACTCCTAGGTCGTTTCACGTGATTACTGCTTCTAGTTTTGAAGGAATGGCATGCTGTGTATGTACGCAATAATAATATGAATGGTTAAAGCCCTCTCCGGAAATACCTTCACTATCTCAGATAAGGAGAAAGCTTTCTTTCTGCATCGTACTTACTTTCTTCGTACTACGCTACAGACTAAACTTCGTAAATTTTGATTTTAAAGTAACTACATATCCGGATATGTAATTTACATATCTCAGTTCTTGAATTTTTGAATGCTTTCCATTTGAATCTTCTTGACCAGAATTTTTCATCTAAACGGGAGTTTCAATTAAAAGGAGCGACGAATAGAAGAAGTAGACTTCTTAAAAGGTGTAAAAAATAAATAATACTTGATCAAATAGTGTCAAGTAGAAGATTTGGTGTTTCCCAAATAGTTCAATATAGCAAAAATGAGTATTTTCAGAAAGGTGTAAATAGAAAAAATTGGCTTTGTTAAGAAGATAAAACGGAAAAAAGCGGTTTTCAAAAGGGGAAACATGCAAACGATAGGTATTTGTAAAAAGGGGGGAAAAGAAGCTGACTTTTTAAAATGGAAAATACAAAAGAAATAATTTTTTCAAGAAGTACGATAAATAAATTTAGTCTTTTATGAGAAAGAGTAAAATTACAAAGTTGGATTTTCAAAATGGAAAATTTGAAAAAATAGACTTCTCAAAATGACAAAACAGGATCACTTTTTTAAAGCAAAAAGTGGAAAAAAATTTCTTTTTAATTAAAAAATAATCTAATAGAAAGATTATACTCTAACAAAATTTAAACGGGAAGAGCTAATCTTATTAAAAAACAACATGGAAAGGTTTTTTCAAAGCTACGCAGTTCTGGAATCGGGAATCAAGTCCCCTTTTTAGAGCGTATTTACATGTATAATATATGTAACACCGCAAGCACAGTTGTTGATTACCACTGCCAAATCCAAGTGAAAGAAAAAAGGAAATTCGGTTGTAGAGAACCCGGTACAGAAATGGAGACGTCAATGATTGCATGAAACAACTTGAGTATGTACAATTCCAACGAATGAAAGGAAATTAGATATGGACTTTTTTTAGTTGATGTGCTGACAAAGCATGCTGCATGCTATTTGGCATGGCATGATGGATCATGGAATGAAATGAATGTGAAAGAAAAAGAGGAAAATTTAGGAATTACAAAAGTTGTGAAATGTTAATGTAGGAAGTCGATTTCCTTACAGTTCCAAGACTTTGAGCATTTCATTTTGTTTTTTGAAGCGTAATTTAGCTTTATAATAAAGAACGGGGTTCTATAATTTAAATAGAGGTACATAATACATAATTATAACTAGGCAAGGAGTGCTGAATTATTAACATTACGAAATTATTAACATAGGTGGGGGACTACATAATTTATTACTGGAATAGCAAACAACTCAAAGTAAATGTCTACAATAGGTTTTGCATTTATTTTGCGTTGCCTTCTTTCCTTTGAAATGGAAATGTTTGCATTAGAAGAATTAGGCTTTTTTAAGAGAATGAATTCTAGTTCCTCTAATTAAGCAGTATTCAAATACACATATGTACACTGTGTAAGGTACCTAAATACTATTTTATGACAGTGTTGTACAGCAGGACTTTGACTTTTGAAGACAGATTACGGTTGCTGCGGCTGATGAAAAAATGTCACTAGTAATCATGATCAGAACATGATCTACATACATATATGGACAATTACTCATTTTGGTCAGAAAACTTCACTTCCTAATTCGGGCCTGTGTGTCGGTGATAGTGACGAATGAAGGTCAGCACACTACTATTGCGGGTATTATTATTATCCTTAAATTAAACAGTTTGTAGGAAGTACCAGCTGGAAAAAAGTTAAAGCTATTCTTAACTACTGCTATACAAAATCATCATCTTTATCAACGGTATCTTACAAAAGTAAAAGTTCGACAAGTACCTAAAAGTTCCCTTGTTTACCGGTATTCAAAACTAATGCACTAAAAATACTTGTGCTTCTAAAGAATCATTTAACGTGCCAATGGAAACAGTAAATGTACGTAAGTAAGTAAAATTTTTTATTATTGTTAGACAACCAAAATCACTAAGAAACGCAATTCATTTAAATTGTAACTAATGAATCATAATAATACCTTAATAAAATTACAACTGGAAGGACGAAACGGCTGTAGAATTTTTTATAACCTCAGAAAGGAATTTGTTCTCTGTTCTGCAAATTAAGCACAACCAAGGCGATGCAGTTTTGTAATTATTATTGATATTATAATAAAAGAAACATACCAGGGTTACAATTATTTATTATTAAATTCATTATTTGTCTGCTGACTCTGCTGTCGTAATAGCGATATTTTTGACTTTACGTACAGAGAACGTTTTCGTTTTCTCTTGCCATCATTTAATTTTACACCACTCTTCCTTTGACTACGACTACGCGACAACGAATCTGGTAGGTTTTGGGTCGTTTTCACTTTCATAAATCCAGTCGCTCCGTAATATGCCTAAACTTCAAAATATTTTTCAAAGGATTTTATAATATTTAAAATAGCTTTATTTAAGCATTTGGATGGTTCAAACATTCATTATTCTAGTATCTTGAAAAAAAGGCGATTTTCAAAGTCTAAAAAATCATTTTTCTGTTTTCTAGTCGCTTAATTATAACAACAAATCATCTGAAAGATGGTAGTTGTTGTAATTATACAAATAAACTGGGGCCATGTGCGAATTTGTGCTACCAACTGCGACTACACTATAAAAGTTAACGAATCTCAAAACAGGAAAAAATGCAATCTAAAACACCAAAAACCTTCTAATATTTAGTCGCATTATGAACGCAATAAGGATGCATCCTTATCTGAGAAAGCCTTCTTTTTTATTTCGCACTTTGTGAAGCATATTTTTGATTATTTTTCACCATTATTGTTTCGAAAACTCTGTTTTTTCTTTTCTTTTTTTTCGAAACGCACATTCTTTATTTTCCAGTTCTGAAAACATTCATTTTTACTTTTTACGTTCTTTCAAAGCGCTTATTTGTATATGTTTAAAACTTTATTTTTTAACGTACGAACGTATTCAAGATGCGTCTTGGAGTGAGAGATGCGTTTTAGACGCACTTACGATTTTTACATTCATTTTAGGTAAATCCGAGATGCATTCTAACTTGTGTTCACAATAATTAAAAAAGTAAAAAAAAAAAAAGAATAAATATTATGGCCCTCAGAGGCTCTCAGTCTCAGTGCAGTATAGCCTGGTCGGCACTAATATTACTAA
>JAAXYX010003019.1:0-15570 GCA_036851915.1 Ptenothrix huangshanensis | reverse complement strand
AACTTAACTTACCTGAGGACGCATTCAATACTGCGTGCAGCATTCATACTCAGGAAGCCGTGACAAGTAAACTAAATTGAAAACTGAAGATGCTACAACTCTTTTCTTTTCATTCAGGTGTCCATCTGTAAAGATAGAATCTACAGATGCTATAGTACCAGCTAGATACAAATACATAATAATAGGAAGCACAATAGAAATACCTATATTGTATTGTGCTAAGTGTCCAGTTCAGTTCAATATTGCTGCATAAATTTCTACTCGTTAGTTCTAATCCTCCTTAAATTTGCATCAATACGTACCTTCTTGTGCAGAACCTCTCGATAGTGTGGATTCTTTGGGTAGTGGACAAGAGAGATTATAGATAGATGTTGGTCGCCGGTTAAAAAGTAAAATATTTACTAAAGTTTCATTCTCATCTCCAAGATAAGATGATACAGCACATTTTTTATATCGTTAGTGTGAAAATTATCTTTGATGAAATATCCTTTTCATTCCAACTGTCTGCAGTCATTCAAATCTACTGAGGCTCATCCTATTACCTGCAATCTGTTTCACTTTTCTGTCTCATCTGATACAAAGTGTGTATACCCCAATTACGCACTGTGCATGGCATTCTATAAATACACCTGATTTGCAACGTTTTGTTCTACAGCACTTAGCACACGTTAATGTTAGAGGAATATAATTGAGATATTTATGAATGATTTTCACCAAATCAAGTTATATTTTATATGTCAGTAGGTATGCTCTTGTCTTCTCGAGCTTTTCTTCTCATAAGCTCTTAACACATTCACGCACGGTGATTTTTTCATAACACAACAAGCACCAAAGGTAAACGCCAAAGTTGAGAGGAGTTTAGTAGAACTGTTAAAGATCTTGAAGGAATGGCACAGCAGAGCGTTTGAGTTTTAATTGGATTGAGTTTGTGGTAAACCAGTGGTATTTAGAAAGACGAAGCTCAGGCGAAGATTGATGATGAATGATTATTTTTTTGATTACAGGTACACTCTCCATAATATGTCTACTTATTGGAGTTTCGTGCACTTCAGCCATACATCCAGATTCAGATCCTACGGCGAACCCAGAGTCGGCGGTCACAGTCTTTGGACTCCGAGAACATCCTTCGACGAGAAAACCAGCCATTGTTATTGATTCGGAGGAAAAACAAGAACGTATTGCATCGGACATACTTGACAGTCCCAAGGCACTTCCATTGACTCAAACTTCGGCTGAAGAGGCTGTGGCTGCTGTGGAGGCACTTCAAGCGGCTTCATCTTCCATCATTGAGAACAATAATAGTGTTCCCGAAACGGAGAATTTGGATGGTGACAAGATCGACATTAGTCGAACAAGCCGTCGTCTTCATCATTTTCATCGAGGTCCACCTCCCCCACCGCCACCAAGATCACATCATTTCCAAAGTCAAGCGATTCCTCCATTGAATCTTCGAATCCATCGCGTTTATCCGGAAGTTGAATCCTTGAGAATTCGTCCACATCCACAGAATCACCCACACTCCAACCCGAATCCACGTCCATCCATTGAAAATTCTAATGATGGAACCAATAATTTCATTAATGAGAATTCCAATGATAATAAAGCTAATGGTAATGGTGGCAAACGACCGTCTAAACCGGATTTACAACCTGCTGCTCAAACACTGTATGACCTCCGTGGTTTTCATAGTGCACTAGGTCAACAGATTCATCACGGTCCTGGCTCCCAATCCCAACAGAGCTTTAATCTCCAACCACAACGATTGACTGCCGGTCCGGGTCCAAGTTTTAACCAAAATCATTTCAACGGTCCACAAGCTGCCTTTACTATTCAGACAGGAGGACCACCTCCACCACCACAGCATCACAATCAACATAACCAACATCAACTTGGTCCACACAATGGAAACCAAAATCAAATCCAAGATATTCGTAACTCTCCATTGATTTTCCCATCCTTCTTCCAACCGCAGAGTCACCATCATCATCATCAACCACCGCCGCCACCACCACCACAGCAACAGCAGCATGAGAACCATTTGACAAGTCCACCAAATCACAATAATCTTCATGCAGGACCTACGAACATCTTTGGTCACAATCAACACCTTCAGCAAACTATTTATGATCTTCGAAGCCCCAATACTAATCGAGATCAAGACCAACAACAACAACAGCAACAACATCAGCAACAAGATCAAGAGCGCGACCGCCCTGAATTCCGACCATCACAAATCGATCCAAGTCTAACCAAACTTCCACTCCCACCAGGACAAGGTCATTTAGGTCCCATAGGTACCACTGCAGCCACAACTGAAAATAGCTTTAGCTTCACCCCTGTCCGTCAACCCTTCATCAATTTAGTCGAACCAGCGAAGACAAGGCCAGATTCCGATGAGTTTCAAAATCAACCAGAGCATCAGCGACAGAACAATAAACCTGAATCCTACGTTTACGTTTATGAAGATGTCGACTACGAGAATGAAGCTATTAACGAGCAGAACAAGAGAAGACCCACAATTCAATTAACATCAAATAAAATCCCAACAGAATCCAACCGAAATAAATTCAAGTTAAATAGCAATGCTGATAGTGGAATAACATCAATAAGAACCAACCAACCGACAGCAATCTTAATCGACACTTCCACTCACCCCCCAGCAGTCTCTTCCCTCCAACTTCAACAACCCGATCAGGAACCAACTACCTTTGAATTCGAACCGAGTCGTCTGAACCAACTACAGATAAATGACCTCGACTCCCCAGTTCCGAATCATCAGCATTCATCAAATAATAATCATAACTACTTCAGTAGTTCGGATGAAAGTGAAAATCTAGTAAACCAACACCAACTTCCACCTCGTCCGAATCCCAACCAAATAATTGCTCCTCATTATAATCCCGGACCTAATGTGGAAATCGTGCCTAGTTCCGAAAGGAAACCACCACCAGATCAAAGTAATGCTATTCCTCCAGCTCTTAATCCTGTCAGACCATCTCCATCGCCATCGCCCCGACCCAGTAGTAGAGGAAATCGAAGACCCAATCATCAAAACCAACCCGAACCTTCTCCCCAATCGCCGACCAACTCATTCGAAACGTTCCGACAACCACAAGCACCTACGTTCAGACCTCAACCACCAACCAGAGAAACCTTCGAGGATGATTTCAATGCCGGAGGAATTGTCAATTCATTCATCCGAAGACCGAATCATGCACAACCTTCACAGGATCGGGAACGAGAACGCGAGCGGGAAAGGGAACGAGAGAGGGAAAGAGAGCGAGAAAGAGAACGAGAGCGAGAACGCGAAAGGGAACGGGAAAGGGAAAGAGAGCGAGAGCGCGAGAGGGAACGAGAAAGAGAAAGAGAGGTTGAGAGAGAGAGAGAACAAGAGAGAGAACGCGAGAGACGTCCACCACCTCCAATTAGAAGGCCACTACCCCCACCAATCCTTTCAAATGACAACGATGACTACTTTAACGCTGACCCTATCATTCCAAATCAAAAATTAAATCCTTTCATCAGACCTGCAAGACCAGAACCTCCACAACCCCCGTCGCCCCCACGAGGACGTCCAACCACAAGTCCAAGTCCGGTCCCAACAACAACTCTTCAGTCTTCTTTCCAAGAAACTCAAACTCCACCAAACAACAATGTCTATGAACCCAAAGTTCTTCCTCCATTCACCAAAGAACCATCGAATGACAACTCAGAATACGAACTGAAACTAAATGATGCAAAGAACACAGTGGACAACGACTATGGATTCCAAGCTCAGCGATTCCCCGAGCCCGAGACAAGACATCCTGCCAATTCCATAACAAGGAGACCACACGTCGCAAGATCTACAACAACTGTCAGAACCACCACAGCTCCAGTTCCTGCCATCAGAACAACTACTAGAGGATTCGTGTCCACTACCGACGACCATTCGGAAGATGACATTTCACCAGTTAGGTCTACCACTCGTCCACCTTCCAGAAGCAGATTCCCACCTTTCCGTGGATCAGCCACGACTCACGTTCCACCAACAACAAGCACTTCAACCACAACAACTACAAGTGAAAGAACCACAGTTCCTGCAGATCCACCTAAGAGACGAACGCCCAGACCAGGACGTCTTCGTCCAGCTGGAAGATTCCAAAACAAAGTGGCCGTGTCAACCACCGCATTGCCTGAAGTGAATCAAGAAATCGATTACGATTACGACCAACAACACCAACCCCAACAGCCACCACAAAAATTCCCAATTATCCTGACACCATCTACTTTCCCACCTTTGAATGTCCAGACGGAAGCGCCAGTAGTCCCGGTTGAAAGAACACGACTTCGATCCAGACCTTCTATCCGAATCACCACTACAACCTCCACATCCACATCGACCACAACTCCCAACCCGAGATCATCGGTTGTCCTTCTATCTCGTGTGCCTGCTGAATCGATTCCTATTCCTTCCAGGGGCGAAGGTCAAAATCGGTTCTCTCCTGAAAGACCTACAGCTCGCTCGCCAAGACCCCCACGATTTGAAGTTGACCCAGACGAGGAAGATTTACTCGTGTATGATAAACCCACTGCTCGTGGTCCCACAACCCCACCCAGGAAAAATAAGCAAAAGGCGGCTCCTCCCACGAAGAAAAATGGCAAACCACTATACCTATCTGGGAAAATGTTGGAGAAGGAAGGAGGACTTTATGCCGGACAACAAATCCCTAGTCATCACATGTACGGATCTCCGATTCCTTTAATCCCCATCAATCAAGTTTTCGATCGAATCCCAGACGTTTTCCAGGGTCCAATTGTTTCTCCGGGATCACGGCATCATCCTATTCTGCCTCCGTTACCTCCTACAGTCTACGATTCACCTGAGACACCCCATCGTCAACATAATGCTCCACAATCATTCAACCCTTTCATTCGTAATTCTGACAACCAGCAACCAAAGACGAATGTTAAGATTTCACGACCCAAGAGTACGAAAGGCAACATTAATTTCCATGGTTTGTGACTGTATTTATGTACTTACTACATTTTCCTTTTTTACTTTTATCGCAGTTTCTTACAATTATTTTCCGTTCCTTCATTCTCAGAGTCAGTAGTCAGTGCATCGAGCGTGACCACTAATGACTAAATGCTGTAAATTGGAGATAGTAGCCAGTAGTTGATATTTTAATGCATAAATTAAATCATTCTGTAAGCCGAATAAGTCAAGATCGTTCCGTGAAATTATGAATTAAGGGTACCATGCGTAGTTCATGTCTTCCATTATCATATCTTGTCAAATAATATCAGTATCACTTTCCTATACTGAATAGACTTTATGATACAGATATTTCTACAAGTTCTTGCAACTTCTCGCTGATTATCTCGCTTTTAATCGTTGTAATGACAATGACATTTTAAATACCGCCGCTTAAACTTAAATAGCGAAGGATAATTATGATTATTTGCCAACTTCACAATGAAACAGTTGCACTCAAAGTATTTTTACGCAGTGATAACGTAAGTTCAGTCTAACATAACAAAGGCATACAATAATAGTCGGCTAATTTTTCTGCAGCCGTATCTGCATCGTCAGAAGTACAAGTTCAAAGCCAGTTTCCAAGCCTAAATGAAAAAACATGATGGCCATGGCAGCGAATTAGACAGAAATTTCGTTTACGCGACGATTCATTTTATTGCTTAGTTAGTCACTCAATTTGCACCACTGTAACTTTCATTCCAACTTTTGTAGCATTTTGTTAAGTGTAGGTATAGCAATAGAATTATAATTGTATAGTAATAGTATTAGTGTTTCCCTTTGGGCTGCATTTAGATACCAAGAAATATAATAGAGTATTTTGGAGATGTACATTCATATACGAAAACAGGGAAAATAATTGTAATGTAATAGCTACTGAAATATAAATTCTAAAAATCCTTCTTAAGTATGTAATGAATTATGTTCTATTCACTTTCCTAGAAGCCAAATCAACCCAGGAAAGTTTCACCGAAGACAGATTTGTTCGCAATAAACCGCAGAAAAATCGTTTCCAGCACCAGAACCAAAATCATCAGCAGATTCGGGAAAATGATATCACCCGAGGCCCAGACCAAGACAATGAATTCAGACACAAATCCCCATCCATAGCTCCAGTTCAACTTCCTGCATCGAATCCAACCGGTCCATCTGGATCTCACAGCCACACTCGAGGTCGCATCGGAGGAAGACGCAAACGACCCACTTCCACAACTGAACAACCTTATACTCCCATCATCACTACGACAACTGCTGAGACCGCGACACTCTTAATCAATGAGGAAATCCCACAGAGAATACAACCAGTTTACAACCAACCAATCATAATTAGCTCTCGTCCACCCTTAATTATTGAAGAAGAAAACCTCCCTCAACAGCAACAGCCTTCGATTCCGGAAAAGAAGACATTTAGACGTAGACCTAATCAAAATCGCCCCACATTTAAAAAACCCAAACCAACGATCCCCTCAGCTACTTCTGAAGAACCACCGATCCCGCAACCCAAGCCGCAACTACCACGAAAACTTCGTGCAAGACAACGCAATCGATTCCCACGACCCCAGTCAACTGCGGCTCAACCAGACCAAGGAGATGAGCAACAGGTGGAGGAAGCTCAAGATGTTCTAGAAAGAGAATTACCGCATGGTCAAAGTCAACAGTCACAATTGTCTGCAACTACAACTACTGCAGCCACGGAACCATCACCGCAGACAGCGAGACCGTTAGCAGTGACACAATCCTCCGTTAGAATATTCAAGAAGCCCACAGAAGCGCCTGGTCGTTTCAGCAGTCGATTCCGTGAAGACAATCCACCCTTTGTAGTTACCAAATCGCCAATTCAATTGACAACGAAAACCAGGCCAACTTTTAAAATTACTAAGGCTTCATCGAGTAAACCAAGAGTGATTACTTCCGTCACACCAACACCTGCAAGAAGGAAGGTTCCTCCGGCAGAAGAATTTATTCCACCATCCGTTCGTCTCTCTGCTGAGGATGTCATCACAAGAAGGAAACCTGCCCGTCGAATCCCTCCTGGCTCTGCATCTCTCCGACTTCAGGAGAAACGGAAGAAGTTGCAGGGAGCTAGGAGAAAAACTCCTGGAGGATTCAGCTACGAGTCTGATGGTGACTTTGTGTCCGCCGAGACTAGCAATGACAACAACAACAATAATGGACAGAGTAATAACAAGAGAGAGATTACCAGTCAACATACCGTCTTTGAGCCTAGTAACCAATTGTCGGATGCCGAGCTAAAGGAAGAAGGTTACTCGAACAATTCAACGGAGATTGATTCCGATGAGGCATCGTCTGTTCTAGGCATACCGAAGCCAACCCCGAAGCCAAGTGAAGGAGGAAACATTGTAAGTGTCACTCGTCGGGTTTCCACTGATCATCCCTTAGGCAACGATGAGTTGGTGGACACTGGCGCTACAGAGGAGGATGCTGAAACTTTTATTCCAATTACTTCCACAATACCCACCACCGAAAGACCGACAACAATTTACTCAACCACGACAGTTGTAACCACCAATAACAATATCAATCCTGATAGTAATGGTAATAGTCCTAATCCGAAGAAATCTACGAAATCCAAGCTTCAATTAGCAATTCAAAGACGTACTTCAGTCTCTCCTAAAACAACAACAACAACAACAAGCACCACTACAACCACAACTACTACTCCTATTCCCAAAACAGTTTCAACAGTTAAGCCATTTACCTCTAGTAAGCATGGTGCCGGGACTCGAGCCACTGTCACGGCTAATTTGAGTACATCTGTGAAGGGGCATGGACGTCCACGTGTGACTGGTGTGACTGTGCATGAGACTCATGAAGCACAAGCATCGTCACAAGTCTTTACCTCAGCCACCCTCAAAGGTATTGACAGCTTCAAGCCAGCGCCCACAACGATTTCACCCTTTTCTATTTTTACAATGGCCACACAGGACCCTAGTTTGCCACTCGAGGCTTTCTTCCCCATTGTTAGTCATTCACGGGAGTCAGGGTCGGCCAAAGCTTAATTTTTAATTTCATAATTATTTGTTTTCTCGATGTCCACACACTCAACATTTCCCACAGAGATATAATTAATTAATTAATAGTTGATTTTAGCACTAGTACTAGTACCAGCAACCAGGAATTTTTGTAATTTCTTTAATCAGCTGAAATAGAATAGATTACAATACAACTACAGCTAAGCTGCTTAAACTGCAGACAATCAATTGAGATTTTTATTGTCTATACAAAATCAGACGATCATGAATGATACTGAGAAACTCAGTATCAGTTTAAGCTAAGCCAAATGCACGTTTTGAACTTTGACTTGATTTACTCTTGTCTTAATTTAATGCTACTTTAACTATTTTTGCAATTAAAATAATTTTAATTATCAAAACTCATAGTAGCTCATATTAATTAGGAGTGATTAGCAAGTAATTATAGGAGTAGTGTCGTAGTATAGTGGCCACTGAATAATGTAAAGATTTCCCGCCAAAAGTTGTAACGGCCAACAAATAGGACGCAATAAACATATTGAACCACCATACGGTGCCAGAAAGATGCGAACCATTATGATTATGATTACATACAAGAGCCAGTGACGTGACACTGGATTTAATAATTATTTTAAAAATGTCAGTTATTATTATAATTACGTACGGGAGTAATTTTTGTAAATTACTTCAAAAATGATAAAAATGATGTTGGTAACGTTATTTGAAGGGTACATTTCGATTTACAGTTTCCTTTTTTGAAAGAAACAAGAAATTCGTAAATTACAAAGGTTGGATTGTGTTGTATTTTGTATGTTCAAGATTCAAGACTTAACTTGTGGCAAATTCTATGAATTTTTCGCTAGATTTTTCATAATAAAATCGTACACTGATTCAATTTAGAAGCTAGTGTAATGTAATGGTACTAGGATAGAGACGTCGAGAGAATTCGTAGCGTAACTTTTACGTTATAGTTAATTAGTGTTTAGATTTGAATTCAGTTTCAGGTCCAAAATCTAATTGTAAGTTAAAGATATATTGAGTTGACAATAATAAGCAAAAATAAGGCTAGTAGATTCCTAATATGTATTTTTCACATCGATGATATCTAAAATAGGTAATTTTTTATAGTAAAATTAATCATGAAATGCTGTATAAAGTTTTGTATTTTAATTATCTATTTTTACGTAAAATGTAATTAGTTATTTTTATATGCTCAGATTTTTATTATTTTTATAATTAATTTTTATTACGCATTATCACTAGTACTTTTTTCTTTCTTTTTAAGATTCGTTTCCTGTCTGTAATTAGAAATTAGAATAATAATATATAATTATGAAAGTTTTTTGTCCTGATCGATAAACAATAATTGATACACATCCTACACGCAATTATAATTATTTTTACTTCTTTGAAAAGGTAAAAGTTTCGCACTCACAGTTAAATCGTTACTCGTTTGCTACATTCAAATCCGAAGCCTAAACCGAACAATACTTATAATTAGATTATGCTCTCTGCACATTTCCTGTTATAAGATTTTGAATAATTTTTTGACAGGGATTTAATACGGAGATAAAATATCATTATTACACATCACTATAACTCTTACAATATTTTAAGTACTACATTACAATTACAATGTACATAGATGCGGTCTAATTAAAGTATAATTAGGATATAATAATTTTTGAACTTAAGTAAGTATTTGTACATTGTAATTAGTTAATTAAACGTGTCTTCAGTGACAGACATCATCAGCCTTATTTAGTATTGTTTTTGTGTTTGTGTGAGCGTATTAGAAATGTTTTATGAGACCAAAAGTATAATAAACGTTTTGAATATTATTCATCAGACCTTATCAGCATTTTTATTTGTTCATCACTGGAATATTTAAATTAACAGCGGCTTTAGCATCAATGTGAAACGTAATTTTAAATCTTTCCCTTGGTTTTACACAAATGAAGGAGAATGCAAACTTTCATAAGCTCAGGTAACGGCAACAGTAATCATGCTGAAATGACTTAATGATGATATTCCAACGTTCCATTCGTTGGACAAATAATGACTTATAGGAAATAAATACAGAAATTAAGTGTTTAACGTTAAAACCAACCACTTTTGTCAAGTAATTAGGCATATACATACCTAAGCAGTAAAGTCGTAACTTCGCGTATATAGTCATCGTAGTTGTATCTTTGTAAATAACATTCAAACCCAGTCATAGCCACAGCCACGGTTGAACAGCTTTAACCAACAGTAAAAAAGGAATACATACTGATTGTTAATTTCACGAGCGAACGATTCAATAATATTTTCAGATAAAGTGGTTTCAGTTTTTTTCCACGTCGTTTTTCTCTCCGCCTCAGCCATGATCGTAATTGAGAAAAAATTATTATTATAAAAAATCCAAGATCCTAAATTCAACAAACATACAAGCATTCTCAGGGAAGGGATAGACTAATAGGGAATCAGTTAGTTTTAGCTTGCCAGCATCAAGGTTGATAGTTAACCAAAATAACATAAAATTAATTATAATGTTTAACGATAGCGAAAAGAAAAACGAAATCACTGATTGCATCTTCTAGCAATGCAGGATGAGAAGAGTAAAGTTTCCCTTCATAAAACCAAGCCAAAGTCCAAACCACATTCTGAGCTGCACTTTGCTTCTCCTTCTGCATTTCATCTTGTGCATACCTGAAGCCAATCAATTGGCATCCAATCAAAACTCCAAGTCGAATCAGAATCAGGGACGTAATATTAATAGTAATTCCAACACCAATGACGATAACAATGGAGGAATCGGAATTTCGTCAATAAATGTGAACATGAAGAAAATACAACAGTTACTGGACCTGACACTTGAAGATGTAGACAGATTGAATTTAGAAAGTGTTTTTCAAGATAATATCAAAGGTAAATTAGTTAGTAAGGACAATCATCGGGACCGCAACCAAAAGCAGAACCAGAAGCAAAATCATCAGAAGCAGGATTACCGTCCTTCAACAAATGAAGAAGCAGGTCATCTATTACGTCCAAGCTTAAATTCAGAAACCGTAGAGAAGGAGCAAATTATTTTGAATCATCATAATCATCAGCAGCAGAAAAAAGAACCGCAGGAAAACAACATCGACAACAACAATGATAGTGGAGGGAAAGATACTCGAAAATTCAAGAAATTAAAAGTCCCCGAAGGGACTTCTCTCAGTTTAGCAGTTCAAGTGAGTAGACCGAATATTTTACCCGGCCTATTTTTCCAACATGAAGGAATCGTTTTGGATGCTGTGGTCGAAGTTCCCATTTGGTGTGAGTGAGGTTTTCAATAATTTATAAAATTACAACGATATTTCCATGCATATTTTTCCTATCCTGGTAAGTGTAAAGGTAAGTAAAGGTCCTGATAAAAAGACTTTTTGCCTTTTTGTATGATATCAGTTGACCTGGATGTGTATGTCAAAGCTGTTTACGATCATCAGAAGCCAGGAAGTAAACCACCGTCACCAATGGCCACACTTGTGGACAAACTACCACTTAAACCTTTAGGTGGGAACAAACCGTTATTGGGTGGACAACCATCATCAGATCCACCACTGACTCCTGCTGAAGGAAGGTTACTCGGAAATGAACGGTACTTGAGCTATGATCGTAGTGTTTTTCTAATTATAATCAACTATTATTTAATTTCCATTATTTTTAATGCTACAAATATTTTTGTACGGGAAATTGCAGATGTTTTCTTTACACACAACTTGGTAAGTTTCTATATTGACCTTTCCAGTCATGCTAAATTCTCTAGGTTAGTCGACTAATATCACCCTGCTAAATTTCCTTGTTAATGTAAGTACACCCGTAATTTAGTATTTTCTATTTCTTTTATGCTTCTGCCAATTAAGAAATGATAGCAGCGAGGACCATGGAAATACCTCAGTCCGTTGCACATGCCTGTCTTTTAAGAACAATTTGTGAGATCCATTCGATTGTAGGCCATAGTCAACATTACCAGAATGCCAGCATTATGTTTGAGCTGATAAGGCTATTTCTTTCGTAAGTAATAAAAATAATTCCTTGGAATCCATATGGGAGTATAGACTGCTAGTAATCAATTCTTGGAAAGAGCGAAGAGTAGTATTATCTTGTGATTTGTTACATTTATTTCTGTAATTATACAGTCCAAGCTTCGGTGAGGAAGATGATTGCTACAAACCCTACCTAAAAGCAGAGAGGACGGGTAAGAGGAAGAGCATGTGTTACAGATACATTTCAGAATGTCCAATAAGTTTTACGTCTGTCATTATGACTAATTTTGTTACTTATTTTTCCCACAATTAGACTTAGCATAGGAGATTTATTGTTTTTACTAATTTATTTCGTACGTTATAAAATACAAACTATTTAATGGTTGCAAGACTACACAATTAGACCTTTAAGAATAACAACAACTTGCGGTATTGAATTTTAAGTTTTTGCAAACTACACTACCTATTTCGTTTTGACATCCCGGCACCGTCAAGGATCAGCAAAAAATGCAACAAATAATTATCGATATACGGATTCTAGAATTTAGGTTGTGTATTTGGCAATTATTATTAAAATTCAATATTTAAAAAGAATTATTAAAATTTATTAAAACCCCTTGGGTTTATATAACTAATTGTAGATTATGATTGACTGATTAAACTTTGCAACTCTTTAAGAACAAATTAAGTTATAACGAAAATACTCATTAGTCAATGAGCAACAGCTCTTTGATCTTGATCATCCCCAAGAGTTCGCTTTATGTTTTGGAAGGAACTCAAATCCGCTTGGAACTGGACCCAGAAACATTTCACTGCAGATATACATACCAAATAACGTAATTAAGTACACCGATATTTATCTTGAGAATATTACGACCAGAAGCCTTAAACCTACACTTAAAAATGAATTTATAAAAAATGTAACCTGATTTTAATCCAATCTTTAGCATTTGAGCTACTGAGTAAAGTTTCCATTTCATCGCGACCAACATATTTAGGTGGACGCTCTTGAATTCGTTGAGGTGGTTGCTCGAGAATTCCATAAGGAATATAGCGACAACAAAACGACAACCATTCTAATAAAAATCTTCGCGTTGTTTCTACACCTTGGGAGTCTGTAATGAGTTTAAAAATGATCACAAATTCAATTAATTAGAGTAACGCTTACAAAACTTTGGGAAAAGTAATCAATTTAATTAAAACGACTGTTTAGCAGAATAACTAACCTGATCCCCAATGGTCAAGCCCGTAATTGCAATATCGTTTAACCAGCTCTAGTCTTTCTGTCGAACTTAAGTCTATACTACGTTCTTCCTTAATTTCTTGAAAAAGCCATGGTTTTATTAACGCTCCGCGGCCAATCATTACACCTAAAACAGAAGACAAAAGAAAGTCCGGTAAAAAATAATACTCTTAATACTCTATATAAAAATGCAAAAAAGTTTCTGTTGGTCAAAACGTACCAGTGGTGTTGGACAAATTTTTCTTTTCCTTGTACTCCTCCCACGACAGAATGTCTCCATTGCCAAACAAAGGCATGGGGTCTGCAATTTTTGCACACTCTCCGATATAATCCCAGTTAGCATTTTTAAGATAGCGCTGATCACGAGTCCGCCCGTGCAGCTATATACATGTAAAATATATGGGAATATAATAATATAATATATAATACAATAAGATTAATTAAGTGAGTGATAATTTCTAATCATTTCGTGAAATTGTAATTAAATTTTTACTATAATAATATAAACTGCTTACCGTAACCATTTCCACTCCAGCATCTCTACAGAACGGTATCAAAGTATGCGCAAAATTTTTATCAATTTTCACCCCCGTTCTCATTTTTACCGTAAATGGTTTTCCTATCGAACCTAAAACAGCTGTCATGGATTTGACTAGGGACTGAAATTTATTTGTCCGGCACATTAGACCGCTACCCGCACCCTATTGTACGTACAGAAAAACAGATTTAATAGAGCATTTTTAATTTTTGCAATAAATTGCAGGCACATACAATGAACTCTAAACGAACCTGTTTAAAAATCGCATCAAGTGGACAGCCCATGTTAAGATCCACAAAATCATAATCGATTCCAAGATCAGACAGCACCTTGGCTGCTTTAGCAGCAACTATTCCATTATTGGCACAGAGTTGAATTCCCCAGATTTTTTCACTTGGACTGTTTAAATTATATAACAAAAAGATTATTTGCTTCTGATGATATTCCTTATTTCATACCTACCTACTAAAAACAAAAACAGAATACAACTGATACAAACTAAGGTACAGAATCAGAACAGAAATTTACTGGCGTCGATGCAAAGCATATTCATGTTGATTTCCCTGTAGAATGGACGTCGCTAAAGACATTTCCGAGCATGTAATATCAGCTCCAAAATCCACACAAATTCTCCTGAACGGTAAGTTCCCTACAGTAGTCAAAGGTGAAAGGTAAAGCTTGTCCTTCCAATCGATTTTCTTGATTTCGTACAGTTTCAGAGGCACAATGTCTTCATCTGTTACAGCTCCACTAGTTTTCACCTTTGGATTTTGATTATTGGAATTGGAAGCACTAAAATTGTTGTCAGAATGTAAGCTACTGCAAATTTTTTCAACCGATTTAAAATCATAATTCCTTTTCCTTAATTTATACTGTACATCCTTCGTTATCAACTGTGCATGAGAAGATTCGTATAGAGATTTCTGTTTTTCCCACAACTCTTGATTTATAACGTTACGGTTATTTTCGTCAGTGTGACTAGGTGCAAAGGCACAAGTTAGACCACGAGAGCATTTCCCATAGGTGACAAAAGTCGGGCATTCGCCCTCTATGACCCCCTCTTTGATTTCTGCCAATTAAAAAAAACGAAGTATTTTATCATTCATAGTGACTTTCGAAATAATTAAAAGTAAAATGATGGTTTGTAACATTCTTACCAAGATATTTTCCTATGTCATGCATAAATGGACACCTTTCAAACTTGCATTTCAAAGTAGCATCTCCATCCACGTGCAATGGGCATAATTTTTTGTCATTAGTAAATTTCATCGGCCCGGGTCGATGTTTGTTTTGTCCTATAAGCAAAAAATATAAACGTCATAACAGAAGCCACCAGATGATTAAAATTTATAATTAGTAATAATATTGATACAATTAAAATTAATTGTAATATCATTTCATTGATTTAAGAAAGCCCAGAAATGACAAACCTTTGTTTTCCCTTTTTCGGCGACCACCACTAGCTTCATTTTCTATTTTAGCTTTCTTTTCTGCCGGTTCAGTGGATGCATCAGCATCAACATTATTATCATCAACCTGTGATTTCAAAGTTCCATTGTCTTTTTCCTGACCTTCACTCTCGGCTTCGCTTGACACTGGTTTTGTACTTACTAAAAATTCGGGCTTGATTTTAGCATCACCCGAACAGATTGAAATTGATCTAAATGACATTGTGCAAAATTTGTAGCAAAAACCTTATTTCTATTCACAGGCTTTTGAAGACTTCAAAACACGTGAGATGAAATTCTAGCCAAGATGTATACACTGCA
>JAAXYX010003018.1:0-15571 GCA_036851915.1 Ptenothrix huangshanensis | reverse complement strand
ACAATTTCGAGGAATTATTAAAGGGGGGGAATTATTTACAATTTCGATATGTGAATCGGTACATTATTCGAGGGTGGGGAATAAATTTAGGGGGGGAATTATTTGAAGATTTACGGTAAACTAAAGGAATACTTTTAATATATATAGGTATATAATTATGTTTACCTTGCTAAGAATTAAAAAAACAGGTAATGCTACATTACAGGTATAATTAAATATATATAATCATGTGTGTAATTATATAATTATAGCATCTACGGTTCAAGCCCAGGCTTATTTTTGTAGGTATATAGATACAGTATAACTTATATAAGTATAATGATAAAGATGAATTCGTGTAATTGCTGATACTTGTACCGGTGACTGCTTTTGTATCTACTTTTAGAAAGCTAATCATTATATATAGTAGGTTTGCAATAAAGTGGGCGAATGTGTTACCGAGAAAAGTTGGTAAATACAGGAGATGGAGATGATAGGTAAACAGTGGACGTAAAAGGACTGGGTTCATGTATGATTTGCAATTATGCGTAAGTAGATATTTTTATGAGTTTCTCGCTTGCTAAAACTTGTACGATCAAATATGAAACTACTATTAAAATAAATAAAAATGCTTGAAAATAAAATATAGGTACGTAGTCTCCTTTGCGCGTGTACTAAAGTAAATATTGTTTTGTTACCTTATGGACGACGTGGACGTGTTATTATTGTGACAAAGTGAGTATTTTGTAATGTGTGCCTACGTAATAGTGTGCAATAGTAATCAACTTCTCGATGAGACGGGGAAAGGACGAAACAGTTAAAATAATACTAATGATTAAAGAAACGGGAGACGAGGGTAAAGTAGATCTTCGTGGATGCACATGTATAATAATAATATAACGACATAATTAATTACTGAAAGTTGCTGGAGACGCTGGATCAACAGTATAATAGAGTGGGCTCATACCGGCGATCGACTGCGACTACGACGAAAGAGTTGTGATTTGTGGTGTAGACGAAACTAACTAATGGAATGAATTGTGAGAAGTTTGCAGACATCGCTGGACGACCGGAGCAATGGCTGAGGCATCGAGAACTACCAGCTGACACTAAATCCTTAAATGTTGGCTTAGAGAAGAAATTTCAGATTTCAGTCTTGAGACTCTTCATGCTGACAATCGCAGGCACAGGCTGTAATGACAGGGTGGCGTATGGGAATCCATCGACACTTCTTTGCTTTCTCCCAGTCTTGACAATGCCAACGAAGTATTACCTAGAACAAACAAACATGGATCCAACATAAATAGCCAGTCGAATAAATATTTAGCTTCGCTCAACCTCCTCTGCCTCCCATTCACTCTGCACAATGAACAATGTGCGGCGTAATTATATGTAGGGATAGAGATGAAATGATCCTCCAAAATCAATCAAGTCATCTTGGTCAAATGATGGAGGAGCATAAGGAGAGCATGAATGGGGTACGGATCATTCGGCTTTCATTTCAATTTCATGGATGAGCCTCAAAGCGTGACTGTAATGACAGCGACAGTCAATTAATCTTTGCACGGGCTTTGTGAGGTGGAAAAAGCCAACGAACAACTAATGAGAATGGGTTAGGGTGGGGGACCATAGTCAAGGTACTCATACACAGTCAACGGAGGAGAATAAGCATTCCAATCATTACAATATAATTAATTGCTTACTTTATATTCGGCTTCGGAAGGTTTGCAAGTCATTCCTGGTGGAATGGAACATGATCTCTCACTCTGACAATGTCCTTCTTTCAGCCAACGTGGCCAAAATCGAATGCCCAAATCACGCCACTTCTCAAATACTGGACACGAGGTGTAGGCCCACAAAAACTGAACCAATTTCCGTCGTAGTTTTGGGGATAATCGAGTTCTTAGCTTGGACCCATCCGGCATTGAAATGGCTCCATACTGTAACTTCTTGATGGATTTCGGTATCTGCAACGAGTTAGTCTGGAATTTATTTTTTTTAATCAGTGTTAAGTATTCCAAGCCTTCCCCAGTCACCTCTAACCACAACCAGTCACCAGTCGCTATTCAACATACCAACTATTGCCACACAAATCAGCAAAGAAGATTCAGGCATCTGAAAATCTGAATAAACAGCAGCCCTGCATCCACCAATCCACCAACTGGCCCACTCGACGACTCGACAGTATTTTTAATTAGTATCAATTCGTGACACAAGGAAACGTTTTGAATGATAATCCCGCCGATCCATCGCGGAATAAAGCTCGGAGCATGATACTCCATTTACTATTAATATTGATTGTACTGAATGTGCTCAAGATCAAGACTGACTGCGGATTAGAGATAACTATAGTGAAAAGTTTTAAATCGCTATTTACTTTCTATTGACTGCCTCGAGGGCGGGAATAAAACGGAGCAGGGGATCCTTATGGACAATCGGACTTGGAATGACGACGATTCTACTTTTGAAGCAACGAACTCGGAGTGGTTGTAATTGATGAATTTTAGCAATATGGTGTGGAGTGCATGAAGGGAAGATATTTTAAGGATGAGGAAGGAATTAAGAAAGTTGACTTAATGACAGAGTTTGAAGTAGTGGTGGGAGCGACTGAGGATCACTTGCACCAACTGCTTCCCTTTGTGCTCTTGTTTATGAAAGCAATTCTAGAAATTGTCGACGTAATCGACAGGGAGTTGCTGCGAGTGCTATTAATGTGAAGCATTAAGCAGTTGGATTTGGAAGCGAGAAGAATGTGTATACATGTAGGTAATTATTGATAGTAATAAAGTAGTGTAAGGAAAAGGAGGAAAGTAAAGTGACTGCTTACATCTCCAGTGGGAACGAGACGTCCTTTGCGATTTCGTTTGAAGGGGAACTTGAAGGTTCCATTGGGATTGAAGTCATAGGGTTTCCTTATACTCATGTAGTCGGCGTCGTAATTTTTGCCCAATTTGAGTCTCAAGATCTTACTGTCTAAATCATTCGGACCTGGATCATATTTGGTTCCGACAGGCTCTTGAAGTTTGGTGATGGTGAAATCTTTGGAGGGACTGGGACGAACAACGTATGGTGAGGAGGACTGATGCCGCTGTTGTGCTAAACCATTGGTCATCATCAACAATTGCTCTCCAGCCAGCAGCCATGTCACTATGTGAAGTGTCAGCACGATTATTGATCGATGTGAGGAATTCTGAAAGGAAAAACATGAGGAATCATTACGAACGGCAGTTGAAATCAAAACATATCTTCCCGATGCGATATGCGAGTCATAAACGTCTTTCCCATTTCCTATCAATCAACTGTGCACACATACATAAGAGGTATTTGGGTAATTACCTACTAAGGTACGCTTGACGTGAGCTGTTTGACTTTGCGCTCGTGAATGTGTGAAGCGTGAATAATGCTGAGGATTTTAGTGTAGTGTGTTGGGCAGTGAGATGCGAGAGCTGCCAGACTTATCGACAACATGGAGGTGCCCAGCATCTCGTACCTACACCTACTTACCTACAGCCCCAGCTGCAACAACTTCAACTTGAGCACATCATTAACCTATTTTACGTGTGCAGCATCATGATTGATGATCAGTCATGATTTTTTATGCTTTTCCTCCATCCCTGCTTTTCTATACATGATTAAATCCCGAGAGTCCAGAGTCCCAGTAAACCATAAAAAAAGTAAAGAGCTCAAGAGTAAAGCCATTCAACTCGCTCACAGCGTTCCAGCAAAGTCAAGTGTGTGAGTGGCGAAGTTGTTGTTCATTGTTGGCACTTGCACTGTGCTTGGACAGGAGAGCAGAGTGCAGGGTAGAGCATTTGATTAGTGGGTAATTATTTATTCCATTGGTTTGTTGCTATTGCCGTTTTGTAAAGATATTATTAGCATAATGTATGTGCAGAGAGGAGCAAGTAGATGCACAAGTAATAAGTGCGACACATCTCGAGATGAGGCAGCCAGATGTGAGATCAAGTAAGTAAGTACGCTCATGTAACGCATTCCTATTGATGCCCCGTCCATAGAAAGTGACTCATAAACCACAAATACCAAATAGAAAAATTATGAGCTAAGAATACAAGACAGCCATAAAAAACTTGCATGGTCAAAAAATCCACACCTTTTTCACTCAACCCACGGAATTACCTGCAAGTAGACATTTCTGCCTATATTTATATAACGACGAGTATAGCTAGTACATATAGCACGGCATGGCAAAGCAAGCACTGCAGGCAGGTACTTCTTAAAATTCCCAATTCGCAATTCCCAATTCACTTGACTGAATTCGCTAAGAAAAACAATACGTAGGTACAGCACAGAGTGGACGAGCAGACCCAGTCCCTGAGCGAGATTTCCATGACACCTTCCATTTCCACGTATCCCCTCTCTGCCTGGCATGGCCTGTACTAGTACAGTTCTCGGCTCATAGTTGATGCGTGGCCATATCGAGAATCTGCTCCAAAGTTGTTCTTTTTCTAGCCATAATCATTATGATAATAATAATAATAATAATAATAATATTAGAATGTTTGCAGAAATTTGAGTGGAGTCTCTGTCTCTGTATATGTAGCATATGGGTGGATGGACGGAGATGTTTGTGCAGAGGATTCGAGTGCCTATGTACATACACCACCTACCTACCTCCATCTGTAGCACTGCGTACTTGCCACATATCTGTGCCGAGTTATATTCGCCAGGAATAAAAAAAACTACTCTGCAATCAATTGTCGTAAACTTAGTTTTGGCTGTACATACATTTTTAAATGGATTCTCCTTAATTTTATTTTATGAATGAATGATTTCTCATTTGCATTCAGTTTCTTATGAATGAAAGAATGAATGAACGTCTTGACTTTTGCCTTTACTCGCTAACTCTTTTCTTTCTAGCACTGACTTTGCTGGCTTTGCATGGCATGGTACTTGATAGGAAAGATGAAACGATATGAAATCTCCAAGACTCTGTTGTGCTGTACTCTACTCTGCTGCGATTATACGTACGGAATAAATGTTTTGGCAATAAACTTGTTGCAAACTTGAACATGGCGTGCCGTCACTCATCTTCATCCAGGTACCTCACTGTAATAAGTGTGCAAGTATGTATGTACGGCCTGTGTGTGGATGTTCCTAGCATGTCATCCAATTCGAGACCATGTTCTTTTTTTCGCAAAAATCAACTGCAACTACCACTACCTCCATATTTATTACCCTCCATATAATATTTTTTACTATCAATGTTGTCTTCCATCCATATGTAATCAGGTGTTCCATACTTGCAATTACGTACTTGCTATCATCATTATATTACATTAGAGGTAGGTAGGTAGGTCCTTGCTTTTGTTAGCCATCTTCCTTTCCAAATCATCTCACTGCATAATCATCAACGAGTAGTGCACTCCTACCACCACCACCTTATCATTGTCAACCTCAAGTCTGCTCAATCACAATCAGAATCAAAATCAAAATCACAGACTGCGACTGTAGCTGTAATTCTGTAATTATGTATGCACCCAGAACGACTATGACACCTGATCACATGAGAGCCGAGAGAGAGAGAGACAAAGAGTTTGAGCGACTTGACTTGACTTGACTTGGGCAGTGCAGTTTAGTGGTGCGCTAAGAAATGTAATATTCAAGCTTGTAATGTGGTTGTAGTTGTTAAAATGGTAATAGCTTAGGTTGGTTCACTTGGTTCGTAAATATCGTTGTAGTCTTTATTGGTAATTGGTAATAGTGGACGCATAAAATGTCTCGTAACACTGATAAATTAAACATTTCGTTTTCCATCCACCGCCACTCCGTGTACATACCAATACCAATGCATAACGCTAAGACCAATACCCACCCATTTAACTTCCAACCACTTGCCCATGCACACATTGTCAATTCACAGAAACCAAAATGCACATTCATTCACTCTGCACATACACGTCGGAAAAAGCAGCAGTACAAGTAAACCTAATAAGGAATGGCAACAATTCGTATTGATTTTGTTTCCCATTTAACATGTGAGAAAGAGCGAGGACTGGCAAATGCAAGGAAGTCAAGAGGTCGGTTCCCTTTCCACCTTCTACCTGAGTATTTCAGCTGTGTGTATTTCTGTCCGTGTGTGACAGTGTCATGAATGAATGAGTAATGTGCCACGAAAATGAGACGATCGCGGTGAGTTTGGGAAAATCAAAGACAACAAATAAATAAAGTTGTGGTTCAGTAGAGTATGATAAAGTGCCGAGCCTGTTTCGCCAGGCGAGCAAGTGAGTGCATACACATAAAGGATTACTCATTCTGAGGCAGGTAAGAGTCACAGGTAGGTACATACATAATTTGATTTGATTACCACATTACAAATAGGGCCATTTGTTTCTCTAGCTTTGTTGGACAGGAAGGGAAGGAAGGGAAGGAAAGGGATAGGAAGACGGAGTCAAGACCAGCTTGAAAATGATATAATTACATTGAGTTCAGTGCAGAGGGAGGGGAAAGACGAGAAGGAGGAGAGGCTGGGAGAGACGAGAAGAGGACGACGTCAGAAACTGAAAAGTTTACCTAGGTTTGGTCTCATTAAATATTCATGGCTTTTTGAGGTGGAGACCCGACGATAATGTTCACTTTATACCTTGCCTTTACGTCCAAAATGCATTGCCTCTGCCTCTGCCTTGCTACTTTACACTTGCGTCGCTGTACTTGATCTCGCGTACTCATCTCGTCCAGCAGAACAGGTGGCGATACATCCGATATCCTCAGTCCAACGTGCTCAACAATCACCAATTATTATTCCCTCAAATATAAATGGCATATCAAAATATCCAACTGGCTAAATATCCAAATAGCCAAATATCCAAATCCCATCCCAAGCACTACGTGTGCACACATTGTCTCTTCATTTCCTTTGTCTGCCACTTGCCCTCATCTTCATCTCACTCTCCTCCTTCCACCTCATCTTCTCCACAATCTTGTGAGGAATACATAAGTACCTACAAACACAACTCCAGACTGCTCAAACAACTCACACTCCCGTTGCTTCCCCAAAATCTCCTGCTTCCATAGCGGTTTAATATCTTATGGTTTAGGGTAGGGATGCAAGATGCAAGACAAGCCACTGCCAAAGGTTCCATCAAATTCACAGAACCAACAGCAAAACCAAATACATACAACTGGGTTCAGATAGCCTATCGAGATTCTTCTCCTAATCCTAAACAGCTCTATCAAATAATGAAGGATCGCCTGAATTATGTATTTGTGTGCAAAGTAATGTTATCGCCGATGCTCCAGTCTGACAGGGACAAGTAGTAATCATTAGTAGTACGGCACCACAATATTATCTCCTATTTTGCCTGTTTTGCATGAGTACAAGTCTATAAAGCCCTTGTATGAGAAGAAGAAATTAGCCTCTTAACTCGAAATGCAAAAGCTGAGTGTGTGATTGTGACATTTGACGGACAAGATGATTACTCCTAGACACTGCAATTGTCAAGTGAAGCTGCATGGGCAAGTAGTGTCGTTGCATTTGAAATGGAGATAAATGTCGATAGAGACAGAGGATGCGACGACAGTAAAAGAAGTTACGAACCAAGAAGCTCATCGACAGGTGCAGTGTGGATCAGGGTCTGCTTTAAAGGTTCGTGTGATGGAGTGGGGACACACTGACAATTTCAAAGAATAATCGAGGACACCAACAACGTCGTCTCTGCATCTGCATCTCAACCCAGGACAAGACAAGACAAAACAAAACAAGACAATCTGTAAATACTATCAGTGGAAGCAACACCAATTGACAATTGCGAATTGCAACGCAACAAATCGTGTAGTCGTATAGTGGTCGGGTTAATAGCTCCTATCTACACCATATCAGCCAAATATGTACAACTCTTCTCCTCATTTCTTTACCCACTTTTACCCATCTTTTTGGTTTAGTTTCCCATTCTATGAAGAAAAGTCGTACTTAGAAAACCCCTTGGAAAATGACATGACAAGCTCGACTTTATTTGAGGGATACGAAAGTGCTGTTTTTACGACTGCGGAAAAAGGTTTGTGAGAAAAGAGAGGATAAATATAAAGATACGAATGCTTATGGTTTTGGGATTTGCCTTGGAGTCCAAGTAGAGTCGGTGTAGAAAATGATCGCATCATTGGCGATGCTGGTAATTATTGTTATTGTTCTTGCAAATGTTTGTGGTTGACGTGCGAGTTTCGGCTTTGAGATTTTGCACTGATTGATAAATGTGTGGTAGGGGTGGTTGTGTCTAGGTGTGGGAGTATTTTGCCGCATTCTCCATTCCGTCTGCAGTGCAGTCTACTAATAGTTATAAGCATGCCAGATGATATGATGTACGACACGACACGAAACGACACGACACAATCACTGGCTTTGCTTGGTGTTTGTTTCAAGTTGTAGGTGTCGTAGTGCCGTGAATTAAACGTCCAACGACAAATAAGTAAAGGAGTAATTAAGTGGAAGGGTTGTTGCTGTTGCTCTTGCTCTTGTCCCCATCCTCAGAATTCTCGTGTCCACGTAGGTAGGTATAGGCAGGCAGGAGTACGAGGAGGTAAGTTAAGTATTCAGCGTACAACATAGAAATGGCGTGCCGTCCTGCCTTCCTCTCAAGAGTGATAATAATTATTATTACCGACATTATAGCTGTATAACTATGTGCTGAGACTCGACCAAATTACAATGCTCTCCTCCAACGTATCGTATCGTGTGCCTGCATAAATCCACCGTCCTTCCATCAATACCCATGTACCTACCAACACAACACAACCATCCACCATAACTTTGTATCCCTGATTTTGTGTGTGACTGTGTTGGCGTTGGCGTCTTGTTTCCATCCAAAGAGTGCATCCCTCGCTCTGGTATTGTCTTGTCTTGTCTTGTCTTGTCTTGTCTTATCTCGTCTTCCTTCCCAAGTCACCCGTAATCCTCAATCCAAGTCTTGATTTAAGCCACTGCAGTACATTCCCCAGAGAGGTACATCAGTTTTCCCAAATCCAATGGAAATTGGCAATTGTGGAAATCGAGGCTTGAGGGATTAAAAATTGACTGTGTAATCAAGGAAGGGATTGGCGGCAATACATAGAAAGAAATTGAAGCCACCGCTCCATGTCGCGTATGACTGAGACTGAGGTAATGAAGCAAAGTAAAAACTCGTAGTAAATCCGCTGGCAAAGTGACAGTGAGTCAATAAAGTAATCAATTTAGTGCTAACCTTGTGACCAAGTGTGCATGATTAGATATTCTGTGTAGACTGCTATTCTTGCTCTGCCTTCTCCTGACTCCTCTCTGTTGCGAGTAATTATGGTAATCCGCTGATAATGAATATTTGACTGGACTCGTATTCTCGTCTGGGACGGGAGGATTTGATTGATTCATTCAGATTGAGACGACAGCGCAGTCATGTGACTCTTATTCACTTGATTAGCCAAGTCGCTTTTATGAATCGAGATTTTTTTGGGGGAGTATTTGTAAGGAAGTTGCGCTGACCACCATGAAAAGATGAAAAGGGAGTAGGTGGTAGAAATGAGGCTTCGATGCATTGGTTTCGTGTGTGTGGTAATAATTAAATGATACTTAGTGGTGGTTATGTAGGTTTATTCTTGATTGCATTGTTGATTGTAATGGGCTAGAGGTAGGTACATGTGATAGGAGTAGGAATGCTGATGTTGATGTTGATAGAGCTGGGCTGGATGGATGGGTATGGAGTCTGAGGATGACCATAAGTAAGATGGAAAAAGGTAGGGCGTTCGGAAGACGAAGACGAAGACAAAGTACGACGACGTGGAAGCGGCGAGCACATGAGATCTCGAGCAAAATGTATTCTCGCGACCGGAGTGGACGAGATGGGAAAGGAAGAAGATGGTTGAGATGGGAGAATAATAAGGAGTAATGTGGAATAATGCGGAATAAAATTATATTTTGAGCAGCGTACCTAAAAACCTACCCAAAGTCGTGCATGTGTACAGATGTTCATGGAGCGATGCCATGTACCTATTTATGTTGGTCGTAATGGCATCATGCATAAAAACTAGTTAATATTTTGTCCAAAGTTGAAAAGATGAATGAAAAATACAGATATAGGATAATATCCTCGAGAGAAAAGCAGGCGCGCAAAAACATTCATGAATGAATGAAACATTCCCAAAAAAGAAAAAAAGGAATTGAATGAATGAGTAAAAAAAATTATGAATGAAAACTTTTCAAAAGTTGCACATTTCTGTTTCTCTTTGACTCGGCTCTGCGTCTCCTCTGCCTACTCTCACGTCTGTATGCACCTCACCTAACGTAGTACCAGTACCTAATGCCAATTCACATGTAGTCATGGCTCATTGGTATCTTCATATGCACTCATATCTGTCCTATACTCACATAATACAGGTGAGCACTTGAGCTTGTCATTGCTTTGGCAGCATTTCATGAATATTCCCAAGCCAGCTCAGTTCAAGTGCAAGGAGAGTGTATGTAGGTATGTATAGCTGGACGTAGCTGGACATACTGGACATACCTTGCGGCAGCCGAAGCTATTTAAGTTTCAAGTGGTTTAAGTAGTCGTTTAGGTAGGGAGGCAAGACAGGACAAATAATGAGAGGATGGAAGTGGAAGAGTCGCTCCAACTTGTACTTGTGCAACACCCTAATCGGCCTAATCAACCAACGTCTCCGACTAAATCTCATCAACTTGACTCTTCCACAAGCCTCTCGCCTCCCCTCCCTATCTCACGGCAGTATCTCACCCTCCAAGTCCAAGTAGCAACGCAACTGCATACAGCCAGTCTGTCCTGTCCTGTCCCAGTCTTTTCAACTTCTCTTCCACTTTTTTCTCCTTTTTTACTTTTTTCCCTTTTCCATCCAGTCTCGTATCGTTCAAGCGTACGTGCTCAATTGGCAAACTCACTTAACTTCTGCTCTTTCTTTCAATCCACTTGCACAGCATCTTCCACATCCTCACTACACTATACTAACAACTGCTCAAGTGCAGAGGTAACCTTCTGCAGCCTCTTTGTCAAATCATTTCCCAATCCCATTCTAATTATTGTATCAGCGTCGTAATCCAACAAGGGCAATTAAAAACTACAACCAGCCACGAATCCCCTCTCCTATGTAGGTATGTACATAGTTTCCCATTTGGATCTCATGTGTGTGTGCCCTGTTGTGAATCAACGCTGCCTGGGATCCTCTCCCTTCAACCTTTCAGCAGGGCTAGTTTCTTTCTTTCTGAGCAACTCTTCTGTGGACAATTTTGTCAATTTTATTGCAAATTTGCATCGTAGTCAAGCCATAGATGGAAGTATATTGGACAGAGACAGATCGTCGAGATAGCCGAGATAGTTGGGAGCCTGGGCTACATATGCACCACTTCTACACACCTTCTCGGATGACAAACCCAAATTACTCTAATGGCAGCTACAGAATGCATCCCAATCCCAATCCAAATCCACGTCAAGAGAAACATCTACCTCGGCAATCGTAATTGGCTCAGATGCCTCGTGGCATGCAGTGCATGTGCCCAGACTCGCTCCTTCACTCACTCACATTTGTTCGCCAGGCACAGCGGACGCTGGTACTTGAGCAAAGTAGAAATTAATGAAACTAATGAATCTAATGAAAAGACTGAAAATAGTAGTGCTGGAAGATGAAAAGTGGAAAAGGACACGACCCTACCCTACTCCTGCTCACGCTGACCCTGTGGAATTAGGTACCGTAGCTCTGCCTTTGCCTCTACTCCACTTCCACTTCCACACTTTGCCACTCGTTACTTTTTCATTGCGTCATAAATACTCGCGATTACTTGCGAGAAACTCAAATTCAGCTGACCATAATGATTAGGTAGCCAGCTGAACAGATTCTACATTTCTATAGCACACTGGATTTATGTACGAGGAGTGTCCCTCGTTTTTTCCTCTGCCTTACTTTATCATTCCTGTCCTCTGGCTCTCTCACATCAGCACCAGCCAACTTGTCTACCGAACCATTTTTTTACTTTTCTCACTCCAAGTCGCTTTCCACACTCCATACTGCACTATACAATACCAATACCTACACTACCCAAGTCTCTTTCCTGTCCAATGTCAATACATGGCACTATTCTCACTCTAAATTACTAAATCATCTCTCCACTTTTCCACTCCACAAATTAACAATTAACAAACTGCCTTCCTCGTCATCATTACATTTACCTGGCCACGAAACGACACTTCTAATTTATGGAATTGCAAACAAACACAAGAAAAAAATCTTCATTTTTCCAATCACATTTCCCAAGTCGTTCCAATCTTATCGCACTCTAACATCTCGTTCTCGGCTCGCCAAACATTTCTCTTCCATCCACTTGCTCGCCACTGGATTGCAACTGTTTCCAAACCATCGTGTCACATGCATACAAATCATACAGGCGGGAAAACCCGTGTGCTTTCCACAAAGAGAGGTGGCATCTACATCTATTCCAATTACTTTACTTGTACTTATAGTATTAGTAGTTAGAGCATTTTTTTGGGTGCATCGGAAAAGGGAAATATTGTAGAGAGCGTTTGGAAAAGCGGAATGAAGGACTGTTGTGAGAGACCGGTAGGTAAAAGAGAAGCCAGGGAATGATCTAAGAGGAAAAGGAAGAGTGGATGGATTGGGATTGAGTGGTAGGAAGATAGGACGAGGATGAGAGTGAAGCTGGGAGCGATTGGAATAGGAATAGAGACAGATAGTGAGTGAATAGAGGAAGAGAAGGAATGGGAATGGCAATGCCTGTACTGTGTGCCCAATCATTGTTGTTATGACAGTGAGAATAATTGGTTGACTTGACTGTTGGTTGGGTTGTGAGACTTTTGATCGGACTGTACACGTAGGCTATGCAAATGGGCCGAGAATCTAGATGCAGTGATAAAGTAAAAAGTGAAAAAGCTAAAAATCGTGGATGTACAGATATGAAAGGAACATGACACTAGACTAGACCCTGTGGAGTATGCAGGTAGACGGTGTTGTGGTCCTATATAGCGTCCTTTATACTTTGTGCATGAGTTACATGGCTGCGACTGCTACTCATGTGAGGATGTGAGAATGTTCGCCTGAGAGTCTGTGCCTGTAACGTAGAACGCAACTGCCTCTAATCGTAACTTGCTGCAACGTACAAAGATACATTTAGGAGCAGAAAAAATTGTTATTTACGTATTATTTCGGTGTGGCCGTTCCCTCAAAAATACACTTCAATAAATGACATCATCCTTTGTTGAGTATTCATTTTTCTTGCCTTTTTTTCTGGCCATTTCAATGAATTCATTTGCATTCACTCACTGGTTGTTGGTTCGCCTTGCGATTGTACATACGGGTCCATACGATGGATGATACGATACGATACGATAACACGATACCAACGCGATACAACTCACCCAAGTTCAGCCAGCAGTATTGGCTCTTAGTATTGTGAGCATTATGTCATCCCTGGGCCAAGGAGTATCGCATCGCATTCACGGGATTCAATCACCACAGCACTATATAGTCATGCACCACAGCGACAGCTACATCCCTACTCCAACCGAATTTCCATATAATTCATTTAATCAAATAGCACATTCGCTGTCCTGTCCTGTCTTGTCTTCTATCAGCGAGGCATTCCATTCCTGTAATTGCGAGTATTGTGAGGAAAGTGGGAAATCAAAGCCAAATGGGAAAAATCAAAGAGTGGCTTGGTGCACAGTTATGAGTCCAAGTGATTGGTAGGTTCTTGTGGTTGCATATGTAAAATTGATTGTGAATGCGTGTAGGGCAGTACATACGGGGTTGACTCTGGCAGAGGAAGACAAAGGCTTCGGAAGATTCGACTGTGATATGGACGTGGATATGGATGACGTTTGAGGTTCCAGCGTCCCAACTTGTTCCAATCTCACTTGACTCTTTATGATTGATTTATACGCGAATGCACTAACGATAACTTATTCCTGCCTGTCTCCATCGCTTACCACACATAAATACAAAAAAGATCAAAGCAAAATCTATCAAATTGACAATCCTGTTTTTGAAGAAACTTTTAACATTTTTTTTATGATATCAATAAATTTAGGATGACTTCATTTCTATGTTTCAATCTTCCTCGTCGCTCATCTTTTTTCTCCCTGCTCTCTTGTCCAAGCCAAACTAATTATGTATGATTAACATGGGAAATATTCAAACATTTAATTCATAAGTAATGAATATGTGGCAAACATGGATTTTTTTCAGTTTCCCTTTGACTCGATTCACACGTACCACCATTCTCCACTCCACTACTGAGGGTGAGTGTGGTTGTGGAAAATAGCTATGACAAAATCTTTGGATTCGGTGGGGCGAGGGGGGAGCTGTGCCAAAAAAATACACAGTGGAAACATGTAAAAGCTGAAACAAAAGCATGATGCACCACCAACACTAGCGTTCACCTTTTCCACTCAACCTTCCCAAACGATCCCTCTTGCTTTGTTTTTCTTTCTACACTTTGTCTTTCGTACAGGCCTCTGTAATTATCTCCATGGCTATGAATGTGTGCATATGATGCCAATGTTCCCGTTCCTAGTCCCAAATTACTACTGCCATCACAATTACCATTACCTTCCACAGTCTATAGCTTTCCATGGGAGAGACTCACGTAAGACCATCAGTCCATCAGACCTGCCCTCTTCCATTGTTACATTTTCTCTGGCCCAAGTGACTATTCATAGACTCACGGACGCAAACAAACAACGGACAGGTACTCCTACTCACACCAAAGAACCAGAGCACCTTTTCCCACTGCACTTTACATATGTACGGGCCAAGTGTCGTGTCTTGGTCGTGGCATGCGTCAAACAAATATCTCCACCATCGCTTCCTTCTCCCAGTCTCCAATTTTGCTTAGGAAATTGCATTTTTTTCCGTTGCATGGTCTTTGGTTCGGTGACGGTGTGATCAGCCTCGAGGAAAGGTTGATTGGATGAATTGATTTTGGGAAAGGAAGAGACTGTGTGTATCGTGCCATCTGCATCCACCTTCTACTCCCATAAGTATCTGCGTCGTTATACCTTCGAAGGCACTTTATGCACATTTAATTATGTCAAGTTGACTTGAGCTTATCGATACGTGGAAAGTGATAAGGGAGAAGGAGGGCTGTTTTTTAAACTCGTAAATTGTGAATGTGGCTGAGAGGATAAATATAGGCAGCGTGAAGAGCTAATCAGCTGATTGACTAGTTTTTTTTTGTGTCGGGTTATAAAAGATATGACTCTATCTTGGTAGAACTGTGTTGTGGCACCTTTAACACCTGAGTTTGCGTTTGCTTTTGCTCCTTGGCTCGTTTACTCATTTACTCGACGGCAGGACAGGAACCACAGTTACCACAGCGCATATATTCTGGTTGCTTTCCTACTCTTTACTCCTCAGTGCTCTGCACACCTACAACTACAACTACAAGATGCAGGTAGGTGCTTGAGCTTCAGGTGTTACTCGGTATATGTGGAGTAGCCTAGCCTAGGCCTAGTATAGTGTACGAACATACATGTGCATTAAGGCTTCGCACGAGTGGATTTTTTCGAAATCGAACCGAAACTCGACCCGAACCGAAATAAATCGGCTTAAAAAAGTAAAATCGAACCGAAACCGAAGTCGATTCGAGTTA
>JAAXYX010003017.1:0-15574 GCA_036851915.1 Ptenothrix huangshanensis | reverse complement strand
TGTTTAGCGAGAGAATCTCAAACAAATCTCATAAATCTCAGAATCAATGGAAATACAATCTTAATTTCTGAGGTGAGATGGAGTGAGAATCTGAGATCCGTCAGGTTTACCCTTACTGTGTATAAAGTAGGTACCTCAAAAATATTGTTGTCTGTGGCATGGTGGTGAGTTTGAGCTGAGATTGTACGCGTTTTTTTAGAGTCCCAAATAATAATGTCGGCGTCAGACCCAACTGCTATCACACCCTATAATAATTTGTAAAATAACAGCTTTAAACAATTGCTCAAGTCAAGATGTTTTTGTATCGTAAAGATACAAAAATAGCTGATTCAAAATTCCCTTCCATTTCATCCCTGCTCTATTTAGTAGGAACTATAAATATTTAATTACCTTCTGAGGATACACATTGAAGATCTTCGCAGCAGTTGTGCTCGTTACAGCCACATATCGAGAAGGATCCAATTTACCGGTGTGAACTCCCTTCTCCCAAAGTACGGACATTCGATCTTCCACGCCATTAACTCCGTTGGGAATTTTGGTAAAGTCATTACCTCCGGCCTTCTTCTGCTCGTGAGAGAATGTGCAATTGTCAGTTCCTGTAGTCTGTAAGTCGTCCCTACAAGAAAGTAATTATTTTATTTGTGCACCTTGCTCACAAATATTACAAATGAAAGGATAATTCCACCTTACACCTTATTATGATTTACTTTGCTAGAAGATCCATGAGATATCCAGGTGTAGTGGGATCCGGACGCAGGGGTGGACTCAGAATATGAGCTGCAGCGTGTCGCCAACATCTGTGCCAATAATTCGTGCCATCAGTTCCCAATGAAGCAGCTATAGGCTCGCCGAAAACAACCGCTCCTTCAGCCCGCTTTTCCGCTATTATCTTCCCCGCGCTTTTGCTCATCACGTGCACAACATACAAAGGAGAGTTCACCTGACTTGCCATAACGCAGGCTCTGTGCGTTGCTTCCGCCTCTACTTCTTCAGGTCGCGAGAGTTCGTGCCCTTCTGGGCCGGTAACTCCGGCAGCCAGGACTTTCTTGCAGTTCTGAAAGGATTGTTTTAATTTTTAAAATTTCTTCAAAATTAATATTGTGTCAAGAAAACCATTTTTAGTTCATTTTTGACTTTGAGTTTAAGGCATATGTATTTTGATATTTGATTGATTCAATTTATGTAACATTGGAGTAGCTACCTCTGCAATGATATCCCCATTTTCTGCATGCACTTGAACAATTGCACCGAGTGTTTTAGCATGCTCGAGGACCTCAAGAATGTGATTGTCCCTGAGCATAAAGGAGTCCTTGTAGGCCATAAATACTTTGAACGAGTTGACTCCATGATCTCTGACTAAAATAGTCATATCCTCCTTCACCTGTGAGGGTTGAAAATTTCAATGTAGACGTCGTTGCATAAAAACATACATAAATAGCTTGGCGTAAGTAGTCTGTGTATTTGACTTTTGACCTAACCTGATCAGACCACCAGGTGATAGCAACGTGGAATGTGAAATCACAGCACACTTTCTCATCGGCCCATGAACGCCATTTGTGATATGCGTCTAACACAGATTCTCCTTTGGCGGGGATGACAAAGTCCACTAGAAACATAAATCATTTATTAACTACCTTTGTCCTTCACTGACCCTTACCCGTAATAAATATGCTTACTTATCATCGTAGTTCCGCCAGCAATAGCTGCTCTGGTTCCAATGTAGAAATCATCCACGCTTACCATCCCCATGAAGGGTAGCTGCATGTGGGTGTGGGTGTCTATTCCACCTGTTTTTGTTTGAGATTCATGAACTGAAATGTCGAGCTACTACAGAAAACAGTAACAAAACAGTACTGGAAAATTCTTTATTAACTTAAAATAATGTAGGTCTAGGTACCTAATTACCTGGCATCACATATCTTCCATTCGCTTCAATTACCCTCGTTCCGTCAACTACTTGAAGATCCTTTCCAACAGCTCTGTTCAAGATCAAATAAGACTTGTTAGTAAAAGTGAATGTTAATTAAATAATGATTCGCCATAAAAGCTACGACAAGCCATCAGATGTCAACAATCCAAAAGCAGCTATTTTTTAAAATCGATAAAAATTTTTGTAATAATACAAGTTAGTACTGTTTTATCCCCTCACGTGATTAATCCATCTTCTATTAAGATATCATCGGCAGTTATTCCATCAGCGTTTACCACTTGTCCTCCAACGATGAGAAGACGGTTGCCAGAACTCTGTAAATATTATACAATTTTATTAAAACATAATAGCGGGATACCCAATACCTTACAGATCTTACGGTTTCAGTTCTTACAGTCTTGTTGGCATGGGAAAAAACCAAAAATCCAAATCCGTAAAGATTTAAAAAAACTGTACCCGATGGAATAAAACTTCAAAAGGTCAAGGTTACGGGAGTTGGCTACCAGTATGCAAATTTCAGATTTTTTTACTAAGTTTACGGATATATTTTAATTATGTTGGTAGTTTTGGCAAATCTCAATAGTTTTCCATACCAACGAGACTGTAAGAACTGAAACCGTAAGATCTGTAAGGTATTGGGTATCCCGCTAATTAAATCGCGTTTTCACTTTTAAAGACGGGACAAGTTTTTGAAACGAATTTTAATTTTTGGCCGAAATCGCATGAGATAAAAATGAAGGATCATAAAGCCAGTGATTCAAAGACCTAATTTCCTTAGAATGTGCCGACATTGTTGATAAGTCAAAAATCAAAATCAAGTTGGCATAAAAATATTGTCGTTGAAGAATTTGTTAGCGAAAAATTGAAAAATATAATAGTGACTACCTTAGTCAGGATGTCGGAAGAAGACATGATTATTGTAAGGCAGTGACTTTATATTTAGTTTTTCAATTAAATATCACAACTCCTAAGTAATTCGACGTTCGTCCACAACTATGCTGTATCTAATGAGTATTAAGTAATCCAAATGTCGATCAGTATCTGCAAATAATGACAGAGGAGAAATGAATTAAACAACAAACAACTTTTAATGTGCTATAAATACATGTTTATTATCGAGCTAGCAGTGAGTTAAAATTTATTCCCTATTCAATCACATCCTGTATATATACCAGTGTATCGAATTGTGACTTGCGTGAACGACGATGTAATTATAAGAGCACACGTAAGGAAACGGCTTACCCGTTCAGAATAAAACTAAACACTAAGATATTAAGACAAGCTAGGCAATTTACAATAAATAATTATTCCACGATTATGAAGCAATGTCATGAGAAGTCAATAGAACTTAGCAACAAGTACTCTTGCGATTACTGTACGTATGTATCTTGCACATTTAACCCAACCATGTTATGCCAACATTTTATACGTAGCATAAAGTATGTGTGCAACTATTCAAGTAATTACCTATCTAGGTACATATTTACGTACCTATGTATACATGTGCGTTTGCTTAATTATCCTTTGCTTTCGGGTCGAACTGAATCTCCTTAGAATTTTCTTAAGGTACAATTTACTATTTACTTAATTCAATTATTGGTTTGTATAACCATGTGTGCGTGCATCAGTAGTTAACGATTATATAATTACCCTTAAATCAGTGCATGTGTGTAGGGTTTGCAAATTCCCAATTTACTTTAATTTTTTATGCCCAGGGAATAAAAATAAATTCACCTTCACCAAATTTTCCCAAATTGCTGGAAATTTATCAGTACCCTCAATAATAAATTAGCAATAAATTCAAAATGCTCTGTAAATTCTAATAATACACTTTAGTCTAAAATATTATTACTTTTAATTTTCTGTTCCCAATATTAATTTATGCTACGTTTTTGTCCCCGGATGAAGAAAACATTTCCAAAACTTCTTCGAAATAAATCAATGATTGCTCAAAATGCAAGGAATTTTTCCATGTTGTCCCCCAAATCCCAAATCCCCAAAACTCCCTCAAGCATAAAATCCCAATATTCCAGGCATTTTCTTTTTATTTGGCCCATTTTCAGAGAATTTATGTTATGCCAACCCTACATTTATGTATCGCTCAGACTGCAATTTATTCTTTCTAAAACTGACATAGGGATCAATCAATAACCACTATGCTGTCAACTCATTGCACGAAAACTAGAGTTTTCCAGTTCATTCATTACATAATAAAAAACTATATACCTACATCCAGAAATACAGACACTAAATGAGTCTCTTACTTCTCCCTTTTATAAGTATCGCATGCTCATCTGTACGCATAGACATTAATTCTACACACTCATCTATACCAAACCCAAGGATAAGTAGGTACATAGATGCAATGTGCACTTTATTAAAAGTGCTGACTTAAATTCGAATGATCAGTTTCTATGCTGTGCGTCAATGATCTATTAATAATGGATCAATTACTTGTATATTTTTATTGCTAATTAAATACTTTGCAACTTTCAACTTTACTAAACCTCCGAACCTAATCAGCAGAAGCTGATGTTAGGATTGGAAATTGGAACTAGTGGAACCTTTCCACATTTCAAGTTTTGGAATGCAAATCTTATACGGTCATTAAACGATGGCCTTCGAATGAGGCTTGTTTTCAATGCTTATCATCGCCAGTTCATGCGTTCAAAGTACATTGTAAAATCTAAACGCATCTAAAAGTCAAAAGTTCTGCTAGTTTACATAATCATGAAAGGATATAAGGTTAATTTTTACATTTTAGATACACTTAAGAGGCATCCTTACTGTTCGTATTTATATTATAAATAGGATTAGAGTTTAATCACTTTCGATGCTTTATTCCTGTTTTAAGATTGTTAGCTTTTACAGTGTAGAGAGTAGATACAAATGACCTTGAAGTCTTGTTAATCAATCGAGGGGGAAAAAGTAAGCGATACAGAGACCAGTTTATGTTTGACATGTAGACAGAATTTTATCTGTTCCGTACGAATACACGGGAATACGTAACAACCATTATGTAGGTATATAATTACCAACAAAATCTTGCCACATTTTATAATTTTTTTGTTTTTATAAAATTATATAATTATTTCTACGAAATACGCACTTTTATAATTATATAGTTTTGATATCTCCCGATTTTCTTTAAATGTTAGAGTTTCTAATCCTACGTCTTTTATGGTGCTTTAACACGTTATTGCTCATTCTAGAATTTCTTATAGTTGGCAAATAACAAATTCAGTCGTAAGTTTCTACTCTGAAGAACTAAACACTTTAAATAGCCCCATTACCTACTTAGAATAAAGAACTAACAGCGTAGTATATTAAGAACGCTATCGTGAATGAGACAGGCAGAAAAATGATGAGTGAGGAAGAAATTATATTTTAAAATAAATCTCACCCTACTAAATGGAAAATTACAGCCGAACTAGAACTTCAAAGACTACAAATATCGTCACTGCTTAAAGTAATTGCTGAAATGAAATTCTGTTTCCTTGTAGTAAGTTATGATGATTAGCTGAACCTTTGGATTATGCGACTACACAGCTCAAAGCACAAAATATGACTGGGCACAATTGCTCCAAGTTGTCCACAGAAACCAACCTGTTCTGGTTCTGCTTCTAGTACACGCTCATTTCTCTGGTACTGGCTTGTTAACTGTCAAAAGTTTGCAGCAATGCTACACTGTAAAAACTGGTGCATCTAAAACGTCAAAATCTGTCGTAGTGTAATTATGAATTTAGTTAGGATGCATCTCGAGCCCATCTAACGTAAGGCGCAACTAAAAATCTAAAAAGTGGTCAAAATCCACCTCGCATTCCAATATATGTACCTACACTTTTAGTGCGTTGACAATGATATAAAATATGAGTACTTGGCATTTTAGATTCAGTTTTCCGGCTATAACAACATTACTATAACAAGACATACATTGAAACGAGACTTGGACTTTATTACTTACTACCAATGTGACCATTGCAATTTTGCTAAATCCGTTTATTATGTAGCTATTTTGCATCCTCTCAATTCGTTCATTTTTGTTGCTAGTTTAATTCAGGTGTTTGCCTTATCTAATATCTACATATGTTTTCATTCATTTTGAACACTTTTGTACAAATGGCAAATTGATATCGACTACTTATATTAGCGGCAAACCCGTCCCGACGTAAACACGTACTGTTGTAAATTTACATTATTGTAAAGGTTACTATGGATCCATCTAAACTATTTCTCATGAAAATATTAATGACATCGTATGGTCGGAGATGTGCAATTTTTGCATTTAGGCGGGCCTTCAAATGCATCATAACCTTTAATATGTTTACGGTTAGAAGCATGTGATAGAATCAGTTGTACTTTTCGTAGAAAAGGGTCGTCAAAATTATTTCCTTTCTCTTGAGCAGTATGAGAAATTACTAGGTAAGTTAATTTTCGTCAAGTTTACGGCTACTATTTACAATGATGTGCATAACGTACACAAAACGTGCATAAACAATTTTGCGATTGATTCAATTTAGAAGGTATAGCATAAGGAAAATTTAATTCCAGAAAAGCAATATTTGCATTACTACATATCATTTGTCCTTGAGTGTCATAAGTTTTTGCACCAACGCACCAAGCATGGCTAACATTACTGGATTTCCCTAGACTTTTATGAGAACGCGTAGTTATGGTTTATAAACAGTGGTTAAATGTAATTAATTAGTTAAATGTAAAATAGCGATAGATTCCATTTAGAAGTTATAGAAACAGGGAAATATAATAATTATAGAAGAGTAATTTGTGCGTTGATACACATTTTTTATATTGGAGCGTCATTAGTGCTAACATAAAGCATAGGACGGAGTACGGAAATGTTGGGTTTTCTGGGAATTTTGCTCAAAACAATAATTAGGTATTCCTGGCGCCGAATTAGTTTCAACGCTGGAAAGCAGATTCAGGAAATCATAGCTATAATTACCCTTCTAAAAGAACCTTTATTTTCCCTAATTCCATCCGGACATATTCTTTGTGGGTTACCATTGTCAATGACTCATGTGATTAATGCACACGAATATAAGAATCGCAACTCGCTTAAGCTATAAAATGCTTTATTCTACTTCAACTTAATCCCCTTCATCAGACTAACGAGAAATGGCTTTAAATTCAGTCATCAGTAGCGTAAAAGTAATATTTATTTCCCTTTTCTTCAATTTTTTATGTTATTCATAATAGTCTTAAACCTATTTTTTAACAATAGACTTACCAAAGCAAAGTATTCTTTCGTTTTTTTTACTTTTCGAATGGTTTCAGTTTCACTTCCATGTGACAGGAAATGTAATTATACATAGCATTTTCGAATCTGTTAAGCCAAATAGTATCTAATGGATCCTTTTAATTGTAAGGAAATATCAAAATTTGCGATTTTCGTACTTTTGACATTTTATTTGGGTCCTTTATTTAAGGTAGCGGCGAAAGTCGGTAAGTTCACAATGTTTAAAAATTCAGTAAATGTCAAGATATGTTTAAATAGTCCATATGTAATTACTGATTGCAGTATGCAATGAATGCATTTTGTTTTTTCCTTTCAAAGCATTTAAAGAACCATCTCCATACTGGCAAGAACATTGGGATGATCACGAGCAAAACTTGACGCTAATTTACTCAGATCCTTTCATCACATTTTATTCGGACTTTGAAGTTAACTTTGCTAATAGCAGGAGCGATATTTTCATTCCACTTTCATTTGCATGGAAATTTGTCAACTCGGTGTATAATACTAGCGAATCATTCGTACCTGATCCCCGTCTTTATGTCATTCTACACTCTGATAAACACATTGGTAGTCGATTCCATCTTTACACGAATGCATCTGCTGATCACCGCAATGTTATCGAGTGTGGAAAACCGAAAAAGGAAGGATTCTGTACTTTAGTGGATGTTCTTGACAGCGTAGATGTCATCGTCACAAAATTTTCCGAGTCACAAGTGAAAACTGGGGCTCCAAATATTATTTCGGAGTGGCGTATTCTGTTCATAGTTGTGTACGACAAGATAGTCCAAGATGGGTTGGTTGGCGCTGCAAATACCTTAAAAACCCACTTCCAACATAAAACAGTGTCTTTTCCGCAGGGTCCTATTTATTTGAATAGTGAGTGGTATCTTTTTATCTACGAGAACTACGGAGGGAGTAAAGCAATTAAAAGTTTCCTTTCAGTCTATGATCAATACACAAAATCTTGGAGGTCTTCGACAAATAGCAATTCTAGCAACAGCGCTTTAACCCCCGGAGAATTTGTTTTCCTTTGGAGCCAAGCGGTTGGAAGTGATCTCAGAGATTTGGCTTACCGTACTTTTGGTTGGTTTCGTGATTACAGAACACAGTTTGAGGAGACGCGGGAAAAACTTTCCTTTACTACATTTCCTGGTATGCATAATTTTGGTTTATTATCTTTGTTTATGTACAAGGGAGGAAACACTCTTTCACGTGACTCTAGAGTTTAGTCAAAGTTGATAAAAACACGTTAATGTGATAAAAACTCAGAATAAGAAGACCTTTTTTGATAATTTTCGAAATGAGAGTGGTCAAAGGACAACAAAATTCCAAAATTAGTCTTAGAAAACGGTTGAAAATATTGTAAAATGCTTATTAATTTATGTGTAAAAATGAGAGTTTTGACATTTTGAGAGTGCATAAAAAAATGAAAATTCGGACTTTTGAAAAACTATAAAATATAAAAATCAGACTTTTTGAAAAGCAGTAAAATATAAAAATTACACTTTTTGAAAAACTGTAAAATATAATAATCAGACTTTTTGAAACACTGTAAAATATAAAAATCAGGCTTTTTGAAAAACTGTAGAATATTATAATCAGACTTTTTGAAAAGCAGTAAAATATAAAAATTACAATTTTTGAAACACTGTAAAATATAATTTGAAAAACTGTAAATATAAAAATCTCACTTTTTGAAAAGCAGTAAAATATAAAAATCACACTTTTTGAAAAACTAATATATAAAAATCATACTTGGTAAAAAAGTTTAAAAAATTAGAACTTATCCTTTTTGAAAATGTGTAAAACATGAAAAAGACGTTTTGATACAAATGTACAGTATCAAAAAAGTGCATGACGTGAAATGGCTTAAGTTTATGCCAATTGTACGTACATTACCCTTGTGTTTCCTTTGACCCTGATTACTATTTCATATCAAAAATACACCAAACTTTTTTTTATTCCGAGCATACTACAACAAAGTTATCATGTTTTCCTCAACTTCAACTTCGACTGATTTCTAGAGTTACATGTAACAATGCTTCCTTCTTAGCTTAGTACTTATGTACTGAAATGAGTATAAGCCTAACAATACAAATTGTAATGTTCTCAATGGTATTTACAGAATCTTACCCAAATTCTTCCTGGTACCTCCCACCAAGCGGCTTTCAAAATAAACATCAAAATCTAACTTTATTCGACGGTCACGTTGCCTTTTATTTTGAGAATTCGGAGGATAAACTTAAACCTGACATCGAAAGATTTACTGCATTCGTCTCGAAAGTATGGCGCTTTGCGAAGGAATCTTATGGGCCATTTCCACCAGACCCAGTTCTCCAAATTAATTTGTTTTTCCGAAGGCAATTTTATATCAAATGTTCCATCGCAAACATTGATTGGCAAAAACATAAAGTGTATGTTCCAGGATTGCACTCTACCTGTATCCTTGATAAAACAGTAAACTTTAATAATTCGCCTTATGATGAATACATAGTGTCACAAATCGCTTCGCTTGCAATGTTCCTCATGAAGGAAACCATAACATGGCCAGGGGAACGTGTCTCACGCAGTGATATTATACGCGACATGCTCATCTACGATATGAACATTGGATTGGGGAGAACAGAAGACGCCGAAAAGTGGAGAAATGTTTCTATTTCAAGAACCGAGTTTGACACAGCAAGATTCTTATTTAGAGACTGGTATTATCCCATCTACACCAAATACGGGGAAAAAAATATTTTTCATCAATTTTCCAACCTGCTGTATTTACACTGGCCCAGAAAGGGAACTGATTTCGTAGGACAAATGAACTCTGGTGAGTGGGTTCATTTTTGGAGCGCAGCCGTTGGCGAGGATCTTTCATACCTGGCTATTCGAAAGCGTGGATGGACTCTAGAGAATGACGATGAATTGATTCAAGCGAGAAGCCAGTATTCCCAACTGAATGATAATTACGTTGTCAATACCAGTCCACCACTTGTGTGGGAAGAGCATTGGGAACACCACAAGGAAGAATTATATTTAGCTCATTCGGACGAAAATGTCGCTTTTTACTTTGACTCAGGTCTCGACCGGAATATCACATGGCCGTTTCAACTCATGTCTAGAGCTTGGAAGTTTGCCAATGACAAATACGGACCCCTTGGTCGATATCCCTTGTTGTACATCGTGCTCCACCATAAACCGTCATCTTGCACAAGCTCGAAGACAAATTCGTTCTGGGCCGATAGTTACGAAAATAAAAATGTTATTGACTGCGGTCGAAGTAATGACTACTGGAATTCAGAAATTTCATCGGCCGGAGATTTATTACTTGCACATTTGACACGCGTGATTCTTGCAAATGGAAAAAATACGGGCTTCAAAGCTTTGGATTGGGCAATGGAAACGATTCTAGTTTACGATATGTACTTGAACTTAGGACTGGAAGAGGATGCCAGAAGATGGAAGCAGCAAATGCTTAGTTATTACACAGATGAAGCTTCGAGTTCAAACACATTCTGGTTCCGTGATTGGTACTACCCAATTTACAACAACTTTGGAGGGACTAAGGCAATCGATGACTTTTTTTCTATTTTGTACTCCAGTATCAAAGAAAGAAATAATGACTATGATAATTTTAAAAACTTTAACTTGGAAATCATGATTCACTTTTGGAGCGCGGCTGTTGGACAAAACCTATGGAGAGTAGCCACCAAAGCTTTTGGATGGAACATTGGGAACCATCTAAAGTTTTTACAAGTTCGTGGAGAATATCCTTTGCATTACACTGGTAAGTTTTTAAAATTTGAGACAATTGATTTGTTGTGATATTAAAGCCTTAAAAAATTGCAAAAAGCTTTGTTAAAGTACGCTGTCGAGTCAATGCTTCTCTTAAAGTAGGCAGCAATAATTTTCAGGGGCGTATCTAGTGGTAAGCGAAGCACGTTTTAACGTTTTTTGAAAAGTTTAAATTTTTTAAACTCACGCTTTTTAAAAGCCCGTCATTCTTCAAATTAACAATTGTTAAAAAGGTTAAATTTTTCAACGTATCGTTATTTAAAACGGCGTCATTTTCGTAATTTTAACGAATTTGAAAAGGTTAATTTTTTTAAAGTAACGTTTTTCAAAAAGGCGCCATTTTTCAAATTAGCAATTTTTAAAATGGGCCTAATTTTTCAAATCAACAATTTTTGAAACGGCTAATTTTTTCAATTTACAATTTTTTGAAAAGGTCAAATGTTTTAAATAACATTTTTCAAAAAGGCTTAATTTTTCAAATTAACCTTTCTTTGAAAAGGCTTATTTTCTATTAAAGTCCGCCTGTTCCTCAAAGCCTCTGATGATTTTCGGACCACTTGTTTCTCCTAATTTTTGAATTTATTCCTTTCCAGATATGTACTTGAATACGACGATTGCAGTTCCCTCCGAAAAGATGCACGAATTTTGGAATGATCACCGTGAGGAGATTACGCTCGTCTATGTGGATGCTAGCATAGCTATTTACTACGACTCTGAGATGGACATAAGTATGAAATATCCTTTTGAGTCATTGTCACAGGCGTGGAAATATGCGCAGAAAACATACGGCCCAATCGGCTCTGATAACATCCTTTATGTTGTACTGCACGCTGACAAGGATCGTAAAGAATGTGACATAACGAAAGTCACTAATCATAGCAACAGCTTCCAAGACGTACATGTCCTCGAATGTGCCAGGAGATATGGTGAATGGAAATATATCGATGCGGAGGAATTATTACAAGATTTAATAATTGAAATGGGATATATCGTCATATTAAACCCCTTAGAAACTTGGAAATTTCATAAATCTAGTTTTTACGAGATGGCTAATACTCTAGCATATGACATCTACATGGAAATAGATCTGACAAATCTTGCCTTGATTATACTAGAAAGAGATTATTACACTTATTTCCGTGGTTGGTACCTCCCGATTTATGCAAAGCATGGTGGTTCGAAAGCATTGAAATCCTTTCTAAAGTTAATGCATTCGATCGAACCACAGTCAAGGCTTAAAGTGTTGGATAAAGACGATTATTTAAATGATGGACGACTTGTTCACTTCTGGAGTGGAGCTGCTGGTGTCAACCTCTCGTACTTGGCAAAAAATGTCTTCAAGAGTATTTACTTAAAAGAGAGATTTCAAGAGGCAGTTGAAGAATACTCTTGGATCAAGTACAACGGTAATCCAAATGATTCCTAAGATTTAAGTACACCTTAAAAAATTACAATCAGTCAGAATTACAAAAACCTTTATTTTTTACAATTACAAATTAGATTCGGATCCCACCGCGGTAGTGCTGTATGATTCAACGCCTCTTTTACTACAAGAACAAAACTTTGACCACAAGGAATTACTCATCAATGCCTACGTTGATAGTAGTGTCGTCATTTACTTTGACATTAAGGTTCACAAATCGATCAAGTGGCCATTCAATTTATTATCTAGAGCCTGGAAACAAACACTAACTGGCTACGAGACATTGAAATTTGCGCCAAATTCTAAGTTGAATGTTTTCCTACATTCAAATGGACCTACTGGTTGTCACTCATCCAATCACGAGGGAGAGGAGAAATCAAAAGAGCCTAAAGAGCAGGGAGATGATGATGAAACTAAGAAAGCGAACGACAAGAAAATAATTATTGATTGCGGCATAGAATCTGCTAACACTGTTGGTCGGTCAGAAGCATCCTTTGAAAATACTGATACTGATGCTCTGATATTCGAAGTAGCCAACATTACCCAGCAGAGTGCGAATCAGTTTGTAGGCAAAGAAGCATACGAACGTACACCATTTACTGAAATTCTTGTTTTTGACCTCTATTTAAAATTGGGAAGGCTTGAAGATGCATTCCGGTTTCTACAAACGAGGACTGAGATTACGGTTGGTGCGGGAAGATTTTGGAAAAGGGACTGGTATCTCCCAATTTACACGCAGTATGGTGGCACATCTGTGTTTAGCAGGTTTCTTTCTCTCTTGGCAAAGCATTGGAATCAGTCAAAACTCAAACAAAACAACAAGAACCAAAGGAAAATGAACATTGGCGAATTTGTTCATTTTTGGAGCGCTGCGGTGGGCACAAATCTCTATGAAAATGCAGAGTATACTTTTGGATGGAATGAACATCACAAGGACCTTAAACAATTCAACGATGCTAGGAAAAGTTATTCGTTCAACTATTCTTGTAAGGCAGATATTCAAAGTCGTTTAAGCTGTTTCTGAATTACTCTTTTTTTGATTACTTTTGTGTAATTAATGCAATTTCCAATACAAGGTTACGATTGTCATAAGCGGGATCTACAAAATGAAACAAATCCTTTGGTTCTTGGGCTATCGATTGGAGTTGGAATATCTGCGCTTGCAGCATTTCTGTTGCTAATTTTTGGTTACCGAAAATATAAAATTCTGAAAAATCAAATACGGGAATTAACTGAAGATGAAGTAAAAGAATTCCATGAAGGAACTTCGGATGCGAATAATTCTAGCAACATTGACGGCAATGCATCCATTGCTTCCAGACCTTTTGATATTGCATTTGAGATTCCTCGAGAATTCCTACAAGTTGGTATGGACCTGTGTATTAAATTAGTTACTAGTTGAAACATTTCTATACCTTCATTACAAATCAAAGAATGACACAAGTTCAAATTTAAAATGCTTGCATGTAGACAGGGATGAGGTGTTGGGTTCTGGAGAGTTTGGAATTGTTTTGCGTGGAATAATTAAAAGTCACGGTGAAAAATTCACGGTAGACACAACCGTGGCTGTGAAGACGGTCAAGCCGAATGTGGATGTGACTTATTTTAAATCCTTGCTCACCGAACTGAAAGTGATGGCATTTTTGGGTTCCCACCCTAATATTGCATCGCTTCTTGGGGCATGCACAGTCAACATTAGAAACCGTGAGAAAATTTAATTTACTTTTTTTGAATTCGTAAAGTATAACTTACTCATAGTAAACTTGAAAGCTCGTTTTAATTTCACAATTTCAAACAGGTGAAGTATTTGTCGCAATTGAGTTTTGTTCAAAAGGAGATTTACTTGGCTTTTTGAAACGGAATCGACCCCACTTCAGCGACTTAATGATCAGGCAAAATAACACAAACGCTACTAGTGTGGAAACTTCCTTTTCCAAGAATGGAGCTGAACCAAATAATACTGATTCGGATGCTTCGAATGCATTTTCGACTTTGAATTTACTAGATTGGTCTATTCAAATATCAAACGGAATGGCATTTATTGCTTCCAAAAATGTAACAAACTATGATGATCAATCTATAATTAAATAATTAAATTCTATCAAATGCTAACTATTGTGTAGTTTACTTTCAAAAAACATTATTTTGTTAAGATTTAAATGACATTTTTCTTTTCTTTTAACTTTAGGTGATTCACGGAGACCTGGCTGCAAGAAATGTTTTGATAACGGCTGACAACATTGTCAAGATAAGCGACTTTGGTCTTTCACGACAACTAGCAAACTACTCCATTTATATGAAAACTTCAAGGGTAACAAAAATATTAATGTCAATTTTATTTTCCTTTTAGCACTTTAGCATTCTTGCAAAGGTAAAAGAATAAAGCTCCACTATTTGTTGTTTAGACTCCAGTTCCCTGGAGATGGATGGCGATTGAGTCACTGCTTGAGATGAACTTTTCAATCCGGTCGGATGTATGGTCCTTTGGGGTAACTCTGTTTGAAATATTTTCGCTTGGAACTACGCCTTATCCTGGATGGACGTGGGATCATAAATTCGTGGAAAAGTTGGTACAGGGGGAGCGATTGACTGCGCCGGAGTTTGGAAATGACGAAATGTCGGTTTTATTTTTATTTTTAATTCCAGTACATATGTAATTTATTCCAATCAGAAGAATTCTTTGAAAGGTTTTTCTTATTAGTGTTGCATGACCTTTGAAACTATTGATTAAAATTACAGCTACTGTTTGATGATGGACTGCATGAAGAAAGAACCCATGGAAAGAATCTTATTTCCCGAAATGATTTCTAAACTTGAGATCATCAAATCAAACCTTGTTTCGACTAAGAAGGATGGTGTTCCAAATTCTAATTACTTGAATTTGACACTAAGTCCTTATGAAAACATCTAATTTGCATAGAATTATAAATCCAGAGTATTGTTGTTTTATATCATTATGATCTTACTTGCACCAATTGTTATTATTTCTAATAAACCGTAATGATTTTTGCGTCTTTATTAAAATTTCACAGCTTTTTCCATGCATAAAGTATGGGATGAGATAACATTTAAATTTTGAATCAATCACAACTGCGGTATGAAGTGTATAGAGCAACATCACGTATATTGGTATCTTCGTATCAGTAATTACAGCTGAGTGAGTACCTAGTAAATGTCACTG
>JAAXYX010003016.1:0-15574 GCA_036851915.1 Ptenothrix huangshanensis | reverse complement strand
GAAATCGAAGCGACTTTTTAATAGTTTACGCAAAAGAGACGCGGTTTTCTTCATAATTTACTCAAAAGAGACGCAGTTTTTTTAAATATAAACAAAAACGACGCAGTTTTTTTATAATTTACGCAAAACAGACGCGGGTTTTTAAATTTACACCAAATCGAAGCGACTTTTTAATAGTTTACGCAAAAGAGACGCGGTTTTCTTTATAATTTACTCAAAAGAGACTCGATTTTTTAAATGTAAACAAAAACGACGCTGTTTTTTTATAATTTACGCAAAACCGACGTGGTTTTTTTTAAATTAAAAGAAAAACGAAAAACCGATGCAGTTTTTTACTTACACTAGATAAGATCAATATGTTTGAAATACAATTACAAAAACAGATACAGTTTTTCCAAATTTACAAGAGCAGATACAGTTTTTTTAAACGAAAACGAAGTTTTTTTGAAATGTACACAAAAAATGCGCCATTTTTATACTTAAGAGTGGATAAGATGCAGTTTTTTAAAATTTGACACTGGATGAGATCAAGTTTTTTGCAGGTCTACAAGAAGAAATCCTTTGGGCGCTACTGAACTGAACCGAACTCATTCCACGCTCCGCTCTCATAGTAGTCAAGGGAAGTTGAATGATACAGGGAAGCTGACAGTAGAACATGAGATGAGACCAGAGACAGTGATGGTAGGTATGTACATATATGTACAGAGCAATAAATACTATTTGAAGGGAGACGCATTACTTGAGCTCCGACCCAAATTCAATTCTAAAGCGAGTGAGAGAGAGAGAGAGAGGGAGAGAGTTAGAGGGAGATAGTAGTGTGGAGTGTAGATTGTGAGTTCGCCATTAGTATTATAGGTTGAGGAATAATGCCCTGTTAACATAATAGAGAGATGGGACTGGGAGGAAGGTGAACGCCATGGAGGCGATTAGTTCAACTCACTAACTAAATTAGCTTAGCACTAAACTCAAATCAAGTAGATCATATAGATGATTCATGAAATGGTCATACTTACCAGCTTCCCACTTATACACCAAACCAAACCATCCAAACAGGAGACACATAGTGACAGCTAAGCAACCAGGGAGGCAGACAGGCATTCATGTGGACAAACGATTAAGCTACATCTCCCAACTATCCCAAGACCTAAGAGTGTGTGTATATATATACACCAGTAATATGTACATATAGATATTGGTTTGGTATAGATCCACTCATGTATGCAACCCAGTCACCGCACTGACCGCCGCTGTACGTGTGCGCTCCCCTTTGTTCCCATAGAAAACACGACGAATGTCATTCCGTATCCAGTGGCAGTAACCATAACCAACAGTAATGTACGTCAGTAGCGTGACTAGGCGTAGGCCACGAAGGACTAGGATAATCATACAAGGGATTTTTAAAAATACCTACACTGACTTATTTAAGATTTCCACGAAAAGAAGCATTTTTTAAACATTTAAGCTCAATGGACGCATTTTGAATTTGTGCAAAAACGACGCTTGTTTTTTTAGAGGAAAATGACACGTTTTTTAAAATTTACTGAAAAACAATGCCGCTTTTTTTAAATTTAAAAAAAACGATGCCGTTTTTTAAAATTTACTAAAAAACGACGCCGCTTTTTTTAAATTTAAAAAAAAACGACTCCGTTTTTTAAAATTTAATCAGAAACGACAAAGTTTTTTTAAATTTACACAAAATCGATGCAGATTTTTTACATTTGCTTAAAAAAGACGCTGTTATTTTAAATCTACATGAAAAAGGAGCGATTTTTTGGCATTTACAATAAATAAGGTTCTTCTTTAATATTCCTTTTTTAAGACTTCCACCAAAAAATTTATACAAAAAAGTCGCGATTTTGAATAAAAAGTTTACATGAAAATGACAGCTTTATTCAATTTGCATGGAAATGTAGCTTTAAATTTTTTTAATAACAGCACATTTGTTTATTTTATGCAAAATACGACGCAGTTTGTAATAATAATACACGGAAAAGGCATAGTTTTTTTTAAACTGACTCGGAAACGGAGCATTTTTTAAAATTTTCACAAAAGAGACGCAGTTTTTTAAAATTTATACGAAAAAGGCGCAATTTTTATAATTCACACTAGATTTTTAAAATGTTACATTTGATAAGATCAAGTTTTTTCCAGGCCTACACGAAAAATGCCTGCGGTCGCTACTACAGTACTTGATGCTGCTGGGAAAGAGAAGAACAGATATCATTACCCCGTCCATACACAGATCCTGTCCTGTGTCTAACTGCAAACCAAACAACGGTACTGTTCCTCGATGATTCCACAATCAGCCGGAAGTACAGTATTTGACCTCGTATCACTTGACTCATGCCAGGCACCCCTATGACTTCCTAACTATTATGAACATGTCAATCAATGGAAACCGTAGAAGTCGAGTCGTTTTATATTTCTCAAAGGCATTCGTTCGTCTCGATCCTTTCCCTCCTTTCACTTCCCAATCAGAGCAACTTTCCTCTACGCCAGGGTGTTTGGGATGTTGAACAACTTTCAATGTGTAGATGCTGCAGCAAAAATAGTCCCGGAGTCCATGTAGGAAGGTAGGTTTGTATCTACAGTATTCCTTATAATAGTAACCTGTTTATGTGCTTCAGCTTTTCCATCAACACTTGCTCCCAAAATTCATAAAACTTGTTTCGTAACTCTAGCCCTTGGGGCTTGCCTGGAACTGAATAAGGGTGCTATGTAGTGCTATAAAGATTTTTTTTCAAATCAATTTTCAAGTAAAATATATTTTGAAAAAAAATTCCAATCTACACGTTTTGAGCAAGACTAGTTTCTTCAATTACCGCTTTTTGATGGGGGTGCAAGTTTTCCAATTTTTTGCTTTTTGGAAGCGCCCAATTTTTCCAAATTACAATTTTGGAAAGAGCGCAATTTTTTCAAACTACACTTTTTGAAAGTGTCTATTTTTTCACTTTTACACTTTTTGAATGTCTTATTTTTTTAATTTACTGATTAGTTTTGAAAATGTCTTATTTTTTCATTTTTGATTTTTTAAGACGACGTAATTTTTCCAAATAATACTTTTTTAAAGTGTATACTTTTTCCCTTTTGCACTTTTGGAATATGTCGTATTTTTTCCAACAAAATTTCTGAAAAGGTGCGATTTTTTCAAATTAACACTTTTTGAAAAGGTGCAATTTTTCCCAATTAACTTTTTGAAAGGGTGTAATTTTTCCAGTTAACGCTTTTTGAAAAATTCCAATTTTTTCAATTAACACCTGTTAAAAATTTTCAACTTTTTCCAATTGAAACTTTATAAAAAGGTGTAATTTTTCCTAATAACTTTTTTTTAAAACTGTGTAATCTTTGCAACCCAACAATTTTTGAAAATGCCTCATTTTTGCAAACGACATTCCCAACGGAAGTTCTACTCAAAGAAATACGGTAATAGTAATATAAGTATCTGTTTACCTGCATAGTTTGTCATCTTAACATGATTGGACTGTAGTGAAACTTGAACCTGAAATAGCTTTGGCATCAATCCTCTTTTCTCAAATGGTAATAGCAATAGGCTTCTGGTTTCACTCGAAGCTCATTTGTCTGTATTCTGTTGGAGCGGAATTTTTTCCGTGGAATTGCCCATTCGCTCATTTTCCTATGGCAAAATCAATAATTTACTATTTACCATGCTAAGATGAATATTTGATTAAAATAATCCCGGTCGTTATTTACGTACTCATGTGAGTATGTATAATGTATGTATGTATGCATGTATTCTTGACTGATTCAGTGTTCACGAGTACATTAGTGTAAACGAGAATTTATTTATGACATCGTATGGGATACAGTACAGTATGGAAGGGAAGGCGTTAGTAAGTCCAAGCATGATGCAATATAACCAATAACGCTCTTGAATACCATTTTCTATGCTGAGAAATAAGCCAGGTGTGACGTTTCCCATGCCTTCTCTATACACAGAATTATTCTAATACGTATATGATTTGACTATGTCTAGGAAATCAGTGTGTTATGTTACTCTCCTCCACATAAGGTCTTTATACAAAAGTAAAGATGGAGTTGGCCAAGGGCCAGCATTTATTTATGGTGGTCTTATATTCCAGCTTCCCTCATCAAAGAATCATCGCTCCTCATCATCACCCCTTAAACATTTAGGTTTTTTTCCCTTCTGGATGTTGTTGCTGAATAAAGAAGACGGGATTCCGGAGAGAGTACTTGGTAGCTTGGAGTCTGGGAAATGTTTGATTTCGGGATACGAGACGAGCCGGGCCAGGAGATGGAGGAATGAAAGTGGTAATTGGAATGAATGTGGAAGAGGGACTGTTGCTGTGACAGCCGTAACTGTTTTTGTTTGTAGCCTATACTCTCAAAGTAGATAAGTGAATGAGAGCAAGGAGTAAAACAAGAAAACCGCAAGCCTGGTCAGTAGCGCGTGCAGGATTTTTTTCGTGAAGGCATGGAAAAATCTTGATTTCATCCTGTAAAAAATGTAAAAATATTGCACCTTATCTAGCCTCAATTATAAAAAATTTCCTCATTTTCCGTTTGAAAAAACAAACCGTCGGTTTTGCGTCAATTTACTAAGATGTGGTTTTTGTGTGCAAAAAATTGCGTCGTTTTTATATAAATTATAAAAAACAGAGACTCTTTTGGGTGAATTTAAAAAAACTGCCTCGTTTTTGTAGAAATTTTAGAAAAACACCGGTTCTTTTATGTGCATTTTAAAAAATAGCGACTGTTTTGTGTGAATTTAAAAAAACTGCGCATTTTTTATGTCAATTTAAAAAAAATGAGTCGTTTTTGTTTAAATTTCAAAAATCTACTTGTCTTTTGTGTAAAGTAAAAAAACGTCTTAAAGAAGGTGTATTTTTAAAAATCCTTTATATTCCTACGCCAAGTTACGCTACTGAGCGTGGTCAAGACGGGTTTGGAACGGGAATGAGAAGGAGAAGGAGAGAAGAGAGGGATGAGACGTGAGAGTTGTCTGCATCCGATGTGCAGTTGCATTTCGACTCGGTATTAATTTATGTAGCAACCACTTCTATACACACACGGCGTGACTTTAGTTGGTTGGCCTTGACTGGTTCTGGTTGGTTGTGTGTTGGCTGGTTCTGGTGATTCGAGTTAGATTCCAGTGGGATCGGAGAAAATGCAATCAGAGACCAGTCACAGTTTTTCTCATTATTTCTACATTCACTTAATAATCCCTCCTCTCCCACGCTCCATCCATTTTTAATTAGTGACTCGGCTCTGCCACCTATTTCATAATGACCAACGGGCCATAAAGTAAATTATATCGCTTTCTCCACTCGCGGGCTCCTTTCACCGTGTCGACAAAACAATGTGAGTTGTGCCCATTCTTCGGCTATGTATGGAGGGAGAGAGATACCTATGCTATATCTCTGCTCTGCATCCTTTTATCGCCCCGTCTCTCTGTAGGTAGTGGGTATGTGGGCCTGAGTGAAGAAAGTAAAAGTGTGTCTGTGTCTGTGTGTGTGCATAATGGGAGGCAGTGTTCCTATTACCACTCACTGGCCTTTCCTTAATGAGCTTTCCCAGAGCAGGAGTATGGAGAGGACTGTGGAAGCACGTGCACTTGGGTATAACAACGCGACTGCTGGTAATTCTCTTAACGAGGCTGGTGTGTAGTGTACTATTATTGCTGCTCCTACTGCTCTTTCCTATGTAGTCTGCCAATGATCTGCCCATGGTCTGGTCTGGCATGGCCATGTCGATGAGAACAGTAGCGCCCGCAGGATCTTTTTCTCTAGGCCTGAAATAGCTTGATCTCATCCAGTGCAAAATTTTAAGAAATGCGTCTTATCTTGCGTCACTTATAAAAGAACTAAGCCTTTTTCGCTTAAGTTTAAAAAAGCTGCGCCGTTTGTGCGTAGATTTTAAAAAAAGTTGCGTCGTTTTTGAGTAAATTTAAAAAAAACGCGTCGTTTTCGTGCAAATGTAAAAAAAGGGCATCGTTTTTGTGCATATTTAAAAAACTGCGCCGTTTTTGAGTCAATATAAAAAAACCGCGTCGTTTTTGTGAAATTCTAACGTTTTTGTGTAAATTTAAAAAAAAACTGCGCCGTTTTGGAGTCAATTTAAAAAAACCGCGTCGTTTTTGTGAAATTCTAAAAAAAAGGTGCAACGTTTTTGTATAAATTTGAAAATTGCGCGTTTTTCATGCGAGTTTTTAAAAAACTGCGTCCTTTTCTTTGAAATCATAACGAGGGCGGTGTATTTTTAAAAGTCCTTTGTATAATTATTCTATGCCTTCGTGGCCTAGGCCTAGTGACGCTACGGGCTGAGAATAGCGGGAATCTGAGGGAATGTACATGATTGGCCACTTGGAGCAGACTATAGGGACAAAGTACGAGGTTCGCCTCTAGCCCAAAGACTATAAACACATTGACGAGTACCTTGTACATACCATCAGCTCGCCAACTCCTTGCCAAACCATTATCATTGAGCATGTTTAACTTTTTAATCTTCCATACTAGCTAATTGGAAATACTTGTTATTCAGACTTGCCTTTAATTCCGTCAAGACTTTCTTTGAAACTTTAGCTAACCCAAGTGTATGTTCATCCAGATCGCGACCATCCTACATCCCATCTCACACACAACCTCCACCTTGACTCTCACTATCACTTTATGCCTCCATATACATCACCATTAGTATGTCAATGGGTCTAATAAAACCCAGCCACCGCACCATCTCAAAACTACCTCCTGGCCTCAAAACATACTATCTACCATCTCATTCCCTTTCCCAGCGGCGTCCGCAGGGCTAGGATTTTCACGCCTGGGACTTCAAAGCATTTTTAAAATTTATATGGGATAAGGTGCGGATTTTTAAAAATGTGCGTAGAAACAGATGCAGTTTTTAGAATTTATGCAAGAACAGATTCATTTTTTTTCTAAATTACAGAAAAACAGATGCAGTTTTTTTGAAATATACACAAAAACGGATGAAGTTTTTTGAAATTTATACAAAAGCAGATGCCGTTTATTGAAATATACAAAAAAACAGATGCATTTTTTTGAAATATACGCGTAAACAGATGCCGTTTTTTGAAATATAAGCAAAAACAGATTTAACAGATGCATTTTTTTTAAATTTATGCAAAAACAGATGCAGTTTTTTGAAATATGCACAAAAACTGTTGCCTTATTTTGAAATATACGCGAAAACAGATGCGGTTTTTTGAAATTTATACAAAAACGGATACAGTTTTTCGAAATTTATACAAACAAAGGTGCACTTTTTTGAAATATACACAAAAACAGATGAAGTTTCTTTTGTTTATGCCAACAGATGCAGTTTTTTTTAATACAAAAACAGCTAGATACAATTTCTTTTATTTGTACAAACATATGCCGTTTTTTTAAATTTCCATTAGAGAAGATTTGGTTTGTTTTAAATTTTCACAGTAGCAGATGTAGTTTTTTAAAAGTTCCTGCTAGATAAGACGCAGTTTTTTTTATATTTATATAAGAACAGTTGTAATTTTTTTCAAATTCACACAAAAACAGATGGATTTTTTATTTACACTAGATACGATCCAAATCCAGCTTTTCATCACGCCTGCACGAAAAAAATCCTAGTGCCTTTCCCATACGCGCACATGTAGTTTGTAACATTTTAGAGGTGGGTATATACATTTATGTATATATGTATGTATAGACTTGCTATTAGGAGTCGTTGAGAAACCGTTCTCTCCCAAGACCAAGACGCACTCCCATATGTAGTATTATTTAGGTGGGGAAAGAGACTTTTTATCAAAATGAACACGTCACAAGTGGGATTGAGACGACGGTGCGGTGGATGGATGGAGATATACATGGTTCGCGTTACATTCGTGGTACATTCACTGAATAGGAACTGACCTAATCAGAATCAGATTGGGAGAAAGTGAAAATGTTCATAGAAAATAGATTTTACACTCTGAACCATCGATAATCGGAATCGGAATGGATGGAGTGAAGTGGAGGATTCCGAGAAGTCGACTCCTCGTAGTATAGTCTTCCCTCATTGCATTGTCCTCACATGGGAAAAGGAAGCCACAGAGTAACGTTAACGTTCTTCCACTTAAATTCTTTCCCGAGCCATCCCATCCTATCCTTTTCGGCAGGACGGATAAAATGGCCCTGAGCTTATATTCATGTCGACATAATATAATAATACCTGGAAGTCAGCACTTACCTATACTATAAATATGAAGGGTATCTGAAGGGGGAATGTAACGAGAGAGAAAGGAAGTGGAAGCAGTAGCGTAACTAGGGGTAGGCCACATAGGTCGAGGCCTACAAAGAATTTACAAAAATACACTGCCCTCTTTAACCTTTACGTGAAAAAGACGCATTTGTTTTTTACACGAAATGGCATTTTTTAAAAATAAACTCGACAACGACCGTTATTTTAAATTTACAAGAAAACGACGCTGTTTTTTTTAAAATTTACAAGAAAACGACGCTGTTTTTTTAAAAATTTACAAGAAAACGACGCTGTTTTTTTAAAAATTTACAAGAAAACGACGCTGTTTTTTTTAAATTTACAAGAAAACGACGCTGTTTTTTAAATTTACAAGAAAGCGACGCTGTTTTTTTAAAAATTTACAAGAAAACGACGCTGTTTTTTTAATTTAAAATAAAACGAGGCATGTTTTTCAAATGCACCCAAAAACGACCACGATGTTTTCCAATTTACACGAAAACGACGCTGTTTTTTTAAATTTAGGCATCAAAAAACGGCGGCAATTTTTTTAAGTTTACACAGAAAAGAAGCAATTTCTTATAATTTACATACGCTGCAGTTTTCTTTAAATTGTCCATACGTTGGACGAGATCAAGTATTTTGGATTCCTACATGAAAATAAATCCTGCGGGCGCTACTGACTACGAGAGGAAGAAAGGAAGGAGATGAAAACGTGGAAAGTAAACGCAAGAAAAGGAGCATGACACGAGAGTCTCCAGTCAGCACGTACAATCTGCAATGCTTTCTCTTTCCTCCGTTCGCCTCTCCAAGGCAATCGCCATCCTTAGACCGACAAGTTTAGAAGAGAGTAAAAAACATTGAAAGCGAGGAGATACATCTCTCGCTCAACTTTCATTACCTTACATTGTATTATATATCAGACTGTGTACTCACTTTCCTTTCCCCTTACTCCTTCTCCCTATTACCTTCAATTTAGCTATGTACCCGTGTTCCTACATTAGTTACTTATATACCACCACTGAACTATACTACACTATACTATACACTATATACCTACCCATATATACATGCACCTGTGTGGTGAGACTCCCTAGAGTTATCATATCATCATCGTCCTTTATCCCTCCTCTTCATATGTAGGTATTTGTATAGGAAGGTAGTATACTGTGTGCACTAGCACTCCCCACTATGTAAACTGTCTAGGTAGGTATACTATCTACTTTTTGTACATATACGTACCTATATCCTCTACCCTTTTTTATTTCTTCCTTGCAATCTTTTTTGCACAGGGGACTCTTTCTCTAAGGTTCGATTGTTGTTTGGACGAGCGAGAAAGTCAAGTCGAGTCAAGAGCCAATAGAAGGGGAGTATTGAATGAGACGAGAAGAAAAAGAGTAATCGGCTGAGGTGATCAGACTTGAAGATTGATAAATGATCATTGATGAAATCAATTGCAGATTGTACGGAGAAATCAAGTAGCAGGCGGGGTAGTGTGGAATATCTGGTCCTGGTGTGCTCCAAATCTAAATCCAACTTTGTACTCTTTCTCCTTTCCTTCGAGATCGTCCACCAGACATCCATTCATCCATACCGTGCCATGCCATGCCATGCCATGCCTTGCCAAAGTATACGATACCAGTAGCGTAACTAGATGTAGGCCACGCAAGCCTAACTAACGATAAGAAAATATCCTACAAAGGATTTTTAAACATACGCACCCTTCTTTAAGATTTCCTTGAAAAAAGAATCACTTTTTAAAAATGTACACGAAAGAGAGGCGGTTTTTATAAGAATTATACTAAATGACGCAGTTTTTTTAAATTTACACGGGAAAGACGCCATTTTTTTTATAATTTACACAAAAATCATGTGTTTTTTTTAAATATATGAGAACGACGCCGTTTTTTTATAATTTACACAAAAACGACGCGGTTTTTAATAAATTTCAACAAAAACGATGTGTTTTTTTAAAATTTACACGGAAAAGGAGCTTTTTTTTATAATATACGCAAAAACAATGCATTTTTTTCAATTTACACGGGGGAGGCGCCATTTTTTAACACTTTACACAAAAACGACGCAATTTTTATTAAATTTACACAAAAGTGATAGTTTTTTTTAAATATCTGCGAAAACGAGGCAGTTTTTTCTAATCTTTACACTGGAAAGGCGCCATTTTTTTCTGATTTGGACTTGATAAGGTACAGTTCTTTTTAAATTTAAACTAACATGTGAATGAGATCCAGAGGCCAGAGGATTCTTTTTCACCTAGAGGCCTTCATGAAAAAAACCCTGCATTCGCTACTGTACGATACCATACTATCCCGATCTATGTCATGCCATGCAAAATGTAAAATGTTCCTGCATCAGAGAACGAGAGAGCGAGAGAGAGAAAGAGAGAGAGAGACTCGTCGTGAATCTGAGAGTGTGTTGGGAAAGCTCGGTTCAGGTTCTTGGTTCAGGATTTCAACATTTTCCTTTAGATTTTCTTCAAGTAGAAAGTACGGACGGTGCGGGCGTATATGTAGAGGCCAAAGCCAAAACGAAAGTCAAAGCCAAAGTTAAAGCGAAAGCGAAAGCGAAAGCGAAGGCAAGAGCAGGAGAAAGAGTATCCATAAGTGGATGGAATAAGAGAAGAAAAAAGAATTGTTGTTGTCGGCAAAGACTAGTGACTAGAATTGGTTTACATGAATACACCAACGTACATGTATGCATATGGACCCATGTAGGTATATGCTCTTAGTATATATTAGAATGCGTAACAGCTTTCTACTTTCACGTTGCCGTTCGTTATTTCGTTGGTTTGTGTGTGTGTGTGTGTGCGTACGTTGATTCCTCTCGACTCCTTATGTTGGGTGTTGTGTATGGAAAGCTGAAAGAGGGTAGAGCCAGGCCAGGGTCAGAGAAGAAGCAAATAACATGCATTGGCTTAATTTAGATAGAACGGACGAGTATCTGTTTTCCGACCGTCTCTCCCATGCCAAATGCATACATACGGAAAGTGCTCGATCCGTTTTCGTTTTCGTTTTGGTTGTCGGCTTGGGATCCTTATTAGTAGCGAGTGCAGGATCGTTTTCGTGCAGGCCTGCAAAAATAATTGAGATCATTAAGGTAAAGTGTTTAAAAAAGCGGCATCTCATCTACTGTAATTTTTTTGAATGCGCCTTTTTCGTGTTTTAAAAAAACTAGCGTTTTCGTATGAAATTATTTTTACAAGGCAGCGTCGTCCTTGCGTTTTTAAAAAAAAGCTGCGTATTTTTCGTGCAAATTTTAAAAAAACTGTGTCGTTTTTGAGTACATATAAAAAAAGCTGCGCTGTTTTCGTAAACATTTTTAAAAAAAGCGTCTCTTTGGTGTAAATTTTAAAACAAACCGCACATTTTTTTGTATAAATTAAAAAAAACAGTCTCTTTGCTAACAATTTAAAAAAAACTGCGTCTCTTTTCTACAAATTTAAAAAAACTGCGTCTCTTTTCTACAAATTTAAAAAAAATTGCGTCTCTTTTCCGTAAGTTTCAAAAAACTCCGTCGTTTTCGTTCAAGTTTTAAAAAACCGCGCGATTTTCATGTATAATTTTAAAAAACTAGATCGTTTCGTGTAAATTAATTTATTACTTAGTTTTTGCGTGAATTAAAAAAATCTGCGCCTTTTCGTGTACATCTAAAAAAAACCGCGCCTTTTCCGTGTTTTAAATACCCTGCGACTTTTTAGCGCAAATCTTAAATGTACATTACAGTATATTTTTTAAAATCCTTTGTAATTATGTACTCTTAGTCCTACGTGGCCTACGCTTAGTTACGCTACTGGTTCTTATATTGTACTCTCGCATTTCTTTTGGACTCAATCCTATCCTCTTTCTTTCTTAAGTATCATAACAACGTTTATCTGACAAGTTTTCAAGGCGCAACCTAAACCTATGGGTCTCGTGGAGTCATATCTCCGTCTATTGGTGTGGTGTGGTGTTGTAGAAACGTATACGCGAAGATAGTGGAAGGTCTAGCGTCAGTTGTCTCAGTTGAAGCCGAAATGTCCTCCCCCTCTGTAATCCTCCCCCAAACTAAACTGCGGCTTCATCCCATGCATTGCCATTCCTCGTGTCTCGTTCTCATTGCAACACATCTATCCATCTCTTTCCCCATTCACAAGCCTTTACGACCATCTTCCCAAGCTACAATACAGATATCCAGAACCAGAACGAGAGTTGTACTCGTGTTCTCAACTTTTCTTTCATCACCGTACCCACTATTAGTATTAGTCATACGCTTAAGAGTACCTTCTGGAGAAAGATAAAGCGGGGAAACTTCCTCGTCTCCTCTTACGTTAGTTGTATTTGGCTACTATTTTGAATTGGTGTGACCAAGACTATATAAGCTCGGATTCTCACACACTTTCAGTTTTCCTCCTGTTTTTCTGAGGGAAATGGAAATTCTGGTGATTTAAGCCAACAAGGGAATGCATCAATGACTAAATATGAGTGGAAGCGGAAGACAAAAAGAGCAAAGGAAAGAAAATTAAATGAAAGTAGCGCTTTTACACTCAACTTTATTTTTCTTATGCTCCTCCAACCTACACGTATGTATTATGGAGGATATACACATACATGTGTATATTATATACACCGTACCCCCATACATATATATATGCATCAAGGTACGGGCTTTTCACTCTCTTGATACTTTCATCACACGCGATATACAGATACGTATACATCTTGTCCTGTCCTCTTCGTTAGGACGAGGACAGCAGAAAAACAGGGAGGGGTATGTGCATCAAGGCAAGCAAAACAAGGTCTGTGTTGAAGGCAAAAAGTATCATGCATACAGTGTAAAAACTGGTGCATCTAAAATGGGTAAAACATAGTGATATAGTGTTATCGGGAAAGAAGGAGGAATCTGAATTCCATTTTACCATCAATAGTGCAGCTTAACGCTTTGGATGTGCATCTAAAGCGGAATATTGCGGCCTAGGATGCGTGTTTAATGAGTTTGTAATTAATTTGCTATAGAATGTAAAATAGGAAATTTTGGATGTTTAAAAATTGCTGATATAGAAAACTTTTAAATGCCTGCAAATTTTTAAAATAGGTAATTTTGAAATGTTCGAGAATTTTTAAAATGGAGAATTTCTGAAATGTTAAAAAGTGTTTAAAAAGGATGAATTGTTTAAAAATGGTTAAAGCAAGGGAATTTAAAAAGTTTCAGAATTGTTGAAGTAAGCAATTTTTAAAGGTTTCAAAATGACTGAAATCGGGAATTTTGGAATGCCTCCGAATTGTTAAATAAAGAATATCAGTCCAAAATGCATTTTGAATGCGTTTGTGATTCCCTTGATGTGCATCCTTACTGCGTTTCTAGTTAAAGTAAATACGAGCAGGCCCGTTGGATTTTTTCCTGTTTTAAGATTCTTGAGCTTTTACAGTGTACCTCTCCGATACTCTAATATGTATATTGTGAGAGCGTGGATGACGCGCTTACTTAAAAGCAAAATGTATGGAAAAAGAAAGTTTGGCTCTGGAAGGATGTTATATTAATTTATCTTTTTGCATGTCACACGGAGTCAGCTGGGTGGATTTTTTTTCTTTTGCTTTCGTCTCTGAAACTGATTTTCATATCTACCTCTGTCTCTCTCTCTCTCGCAACTCCTAGTTTCCGCGCTCCGAGTCGAAAACGTGAAGAGAAAAGAGGAGAGATGACACAAAGCAGTTTTGGTATAGAGAATTCTTAAAAGACTTGATTAGAAGTTGAAAGAAAGCAAGGTTCGTGTGTATTGTGTACCATTTCAACTAGCATTCCAAATTGTTTTGCCCATTCCAAGGCTTTTTTAGCATTATCCATAGCAAGTACGAACCGAAAAACCCTCGTGGAGCTTTCGACTAAGGAATAGAATTCTCCGATGAAATGCAGTAGCGCCCGCAGGATGTTGATTTTTTCGTCACGAAAAAACCTGATCTCATCCTGCGTAAAATTTAGAAAAGCTGCATCTTATGTAGTGTCAATAATAAAAAAAATTGCAGCTTTTTCGTGTACATTTTTAAAAATCTGCGTCGTTTTTGCCTAAGTTTAAAAAATTGCTTCGCTTCGCTCATCCTAAGTTTAAAAAAACTTTTGCGTAATTTAAAAAACTGCATCGGTTTTTTGTAAATTTTAAAAAACTGCATCGCTTTTTTGTATATTTTAAAAAATGAGCCTGTTTTACTGTAAAATTTTAAAAAACTGCATCGTTTTTTTGTAAATTTTAAAAAATGAGCGTATTTTGTGTAAAATGTAAAAAAAACTGCATCGCTTTTTTGTAAATTTTAAAAAATGAGCCTGTTTTTGTGTAAATTTTAAAGAAGGCAGTGCATTTATAAAAATCCTTTCGTTTGTATGCTTAGATCCACGTGGCCTACGCTTAGTTACGCTACTTATGCAATCCGACTTGCTTCTGCTTAGCATGTCCATGTACACAAATAGGTATCCTTGTTATTATGTCGCTCATCATCCAGCGTCCACAGGAAATATCCCATCTCGCTCGTAAGCATTCACGATGTTAATGCTCCCGTTAGAGTTAAAGTACGGTGGTGCGTGTGCCTTGTCATTTGCTTCCGTATAAATGACTACTCGCTCAACATCTACTTATCTATTTGAGTAAAGAGCTTTATTTCTCCTGTACACACTGACACTGGAGAGTTCCAGGTAATAGTGTGCCAAAGTACACAAGGGCCAGTATACCCACAGAGGCCAAAGATGATAATAATAGTCCTTTACTCTCCCTTTTTCTAGCCAACGTAAATGTACCTATGTGAAATCTCTGCTATCGTACTATAATATGAAGTTCATAGCAGGAGCGTATTTGGGCTGGGTGCACGGGTTTCTAAAGTACTAATCAAAAAATTATACCTTTTCAAAAAACGGTAGCTAGAAAAACGACCCATTTTGAAAAGGTGTTATATAGAAAAGTTAGGCACTTTCAAAAGGTACAATTTCGAAAAAATTAGACCTTCACAAAAAGTACCGTACTGAAAAACTACACAATTTTACAAAAGTGTTAATTTGAAAAAAATCGACCTTTTAAAAACTCTGTATTCTGTATTGGAAAAAAAATTTATTTTCAAAAATTGTTGTATGGTAAAATTACGCAAATTCAAAAAGTGTTAATTTCAAAAACTTACGTGGCAAAGCAGATTTTGAAAAGGTTAAAAAATATGTATTTCAAAAAATATAAATTTGAAATAAATTAGAAAAATTAGTTTCAAAAGGTACTATGTGAAAAAATTGCATTTTAAAAAAGTGGTAATTTGAAAAAAGCAGATCTTATCAAAAAGTGTTTTGTGAAAAAAATCAGGAATTTTCAAAAGTGTTAATTTAAAAAAGTTAGACCTTT
>JAAXYX010003015.1:0-15577 GCA_036851915.1 Ptenothrix huangshanensis | reverse complement strand
GCAACTGAATATCTAGACGCCGAAATCAGATCTTCACAATTCCTATATTATTATCATGCAGAGATATGGGCTAGGCTTGTATTTGTACTGGTACATAACATTTTCCATCTTTACCTATGCAAGGCACTTCACATCAGATAACGGAAAGTTCAAACACGCAACTTTAAAACTTGCACTGAAGGTGAGATACAATGCAACTTTTACATGGAAATACGCATAAGCATGCAGGGAGTATATGTAACTACACTACACCAACTACAACAACAACTACTGATTGCAGGCATAATAATGGTGCGTTCACCAACTCACTCGTACGTAGTTAAGTTCCCACTTGTTTAGGCTTGTCTTGTTTTGTTGTCTGTGGACACCAAAAGCACATTAATTTACACAGTGATAAACTCCAACAACTTAAATCAGTAGTAAATATTTTGTTGACTGATAGAACCCAATTAACTCGACACCATTACAATTACATAATTTACAAAAATGATACAAGCTAAATGATAATAATTAATAACTTCCTAGATACATATTGTTTCTGTTGTCTTATAATTATTATAGTTTTGTTGGAAGCATAACTAAACTGGAGCGACAACTAGAATGGAAGTTAAACAATTAAAAAGTAACAGCCAACAGTGCTGCAATAACAACTAGCAAAGTACAACCACCTGCCAGCCCGTCAATTATAGTTGACAGCATGAACTGCTTAAATAATGTTGTGCCGATTTTCGCTAAACTGGAAGAGGTATGTAATATGTTGCACGTGCTAAATACATCGTAGTTCTGCTACCACAACTAGAATTCCGTGTGCAAATGTCATTGGAATTCAAAGCAAAGCAATGTTAAAATGTGCTACATACAATTATGCGTAAATATTTTATCTATCTACGCTGCTAGGTAACTTGCTTCCCTCGACAGTGAGACAAGCCGTCAAAACTAGAATTATGTGGGTGCTATATATATAGGTACATATTGTTCAGCAGCAAATGTCTCATTGGTAATTAATTATGTAGATTATTATGCACACTGCCGAGACTAGATTGTATAAACCCAAGCCTTAAGCCCGAGCCAAAACTAAAGCCATACCAATAATCGTTCCACCCGTAAAATTCCAGGTAAATACAGTTTGTTGGCAATGGTGCAATTTGTACTTTTGTTTTTGTGCAGATATTGACAATATGTTTACAAAACATGCTCGCACTATTCACAGTTTTAATTAACTGGAAATAAAATACACCAGTCGATACACTTGTATTCGTTTTCGTGCTTGCATTTGTATTCGTTTTCGTATTCGCATTCGTGATTCCTCCTCATTCCCCTTTCCCATCCAATAAAAGTCAACCTAACCATAGAATAAGGATAGACGAACAAATAGATAAAGTCATTCAGCAGGGTCCATTGCCTATTTTTCTTCCGTTCATCAGCTGTACACATGGGAGTGGTAATACTCAAGTTTCCAAGGATTATTCGTAGGAAAACAACGTTAATGTTAGGAGGCTTAATACGTACAGTACCAGTACAGTCGAGTACAGAAGAGTCAACTCCAGCCTGTCTTTTCCCACTGTGCGAGACCAGAAGCGTAATCAGTAAGTTTTATTAGTCTTAAAATGTACACAGACACAGTAGAGATAGACAAATATAGATTCCTGGCATAATTATATGCCCCCTTTGTAATTGTTCTTCTACTTTCAGTTGCTGCATTTCTACCTACTACTTGTATTTCTACTTGTAATTCACTTAAGCTCAAACATTTGGAGTACATTTCCAGTATTGTTTCACCATGTGGGCTGATATTGTGTTTGGGAGGATAAAATAGGTAAATACATACTACAGAGTAAGCACAAGTAATAAGGTTGACACGATTCGGCTGACTGCAGCAGTCACAGGTCCACAGTCTGCTTGGCCATGATGTAGTTTACCCACCACCCGATCTAGTTTCATAAACCTTGAAATTATTGTGAATCTTGCGTGAGCAAACTTGACATTTTATTAGGGTCGGAAGTGGACTTATTTTCCATGGAATGGCTGGATTAGTCTTCCCAAACTTTTCCCAACACTTTCTTGATAAAAAAAACTCCATAATATTTAACTAAGATCCTGTCATCGTATTGCATTTCATTTGTTTCCTGAAATGAGTCTATTTCGTCTCTTTCTATAATACAATAATCCCGATCAACAGAGTTTAGCTGAGTCATTGAAAACATCAACGGGATTAGGGAAGAAACATCAAACAGAGAATCAACTTCTCTGGTGCTCCCACCCGGTCAAATAAAACATAGTTAGCTACACTACGGGCTTGGGACTTATGTAGATTTTACGATGACTTCGGACAATTACGAAATAGGAAAAGCAGTTCAGCTTTGACTTTGATCGTGAGTGTTAAGCCTGTAACGATGTAATGTGATGCGACGTAGATAGGTAACCTCTGAACCCGCCTAATTTTAGGTTTCAACAGTGATCATCATCACCACATTGCAGGCCAGACTTGTAGTAAACATGTTTACGTGGACCGATGTATGTATTTTTCAGTTTAGCCAAAGTCAAATATCAAATTCAAATAGTGGTTAGCTAAAGGAAGAATTCTAATGCGGAACCTACCATTATGTGAGTATGCGAGGACTCTAAAAACCGATGGGATGTGTATGTGATTCTGAAGCGGTTGCTCTTCTACTAGATTTTCTTGTATCACCCTTGCACATGAAACGATTACGATAACGATGCAGATATTTGTAAGTTCTACATCTGAGGCTGTGGCTGTTGCTATCGCTTTTGCTGTAGTTTTGCAGTTTTTGTCTTGTCTTGTTCTCACACCTTTTCCAAATCGAGCCCCCCACCAAAGTAAACACTTCACTGATAAACATTCACTATATACACTTTGCTTTGTTTAGTTTTGCTGCAGTACAAGTTTCCCGTCGAAATGCAAATACCTATATCTATATGTCTAGTTGAGGTACGTCTACATTATGCAACTGCCTAGTATTCAAATTTCAGCACAACTGCCTTTGACTCGGGCTAAATCCTACTCCTACTTGATGCAATGCTAAGGTACTTGAAAAGAATCGCAGAGAGAACTTTTGCAATTTGATTCCTACTTTACGAATATTACCTACGTGAGCCACCACAGAAGTTGGAAAAGGCCAAAGGCGATAACTATCAGGTAAATGGCAACATTTGCAAATTTATTGTGGCATATTTCAAAGCTCGAGCTCACTTTTATCACGAGCACAGTTGGAGGTCTACAGATTATTTAATAGATACTAGTACTAATATTGGCATATATATATACTTACGTACTCAATAATTTCAACAAATTCCACAGTAATTTCCTTGCCAAATTACATTACTCTGTCCGCATGATGCCCAATCCAAATTCAATCCTAAACCAAATCCGAATTCCCATACAAAACCAAATATAATTAACTCAGTAGCACCGAGTAGCGAGGAGTTTAAAATAAGAAAAACTTTGGATTCCTTCAGATTGGACTAGAGAACTATGAAGTTCATTGACTTTTCACCCCTACTGTGGAAGAAAGGGAGAAGGCGAAAAGCCGCAAAGTTTATCTACGATTTGACTGAAATGTGTTTTTTTTCTTCGTTTTCGTCTATAAGTAACCCACAATTCACACCGGGAAGACACTCAACTAGGAGAAATGAGAAATCTACCATTTGCTACGATTACCTTAGGATTAAAGCTACGACTACGCCTGAAACTGCAAGCAAGAGTAGAGGGAAACGGTAATTAGAAAAATAAAAAGATTAAACTGTGGTGAGAGAAACGAGTCATATCAAGGTATTTAAGTAATTAAACCTCTCGACGCTGCCTTCTCTCCCTTCCCTACTACTACACTACGTAGGATACGGGAAGCTCGTTCTTTCTCAGGCAATTTTTGCAAGCAGTTCACCGTTTCAATCTCAATCTCAAAGCGGTGAGTTTCCCTTGCCTCTTTGCCTTTGCATTCGAACAGAAATAGAGTCTGTGTATTTTGTTTTCGCGAATCACATTACGCTACTATCTTGGGATTTTGCGTTTTGCTCCAACTTTCAGTGAACTAGATTCGGGAGTACCTAGGAGAATCAGTCTTGACTTGGTATTCTGTTCTAGAGATAGTGGAACGAGAGATAGAGAGAGAGAGTAATAATGCACAGTGCACAGATATTTGCTCCGCGTGTCGTCTGCTTCCGTGTGACTGGCTCTCCCTCGGAATAATGTGAAGTACAAGTAATGCAGCTACGGAGTGGAACGGGAAAGAAAGAAACCAGCACTTTTTCAAGCTCTCTTTACAGTTTCCCTCGACTTGCTCTCTGACTCTGGTTCTGACTCTGACTTGACTCGACTCGAAATATATTGTAGCCACAAGCACGTCACTACAGGACACGAAAAAGACCAGCCATTTACTCCAACTCCAAGTATGATATACTACACACCACACGCCACACACAGCACACAACACTCAACTCCACTACTGTACTTTTCGAGCTTCTACTTAAATATTTTCCTTATCTTACGACTAGGAAGGGAATATGATCACGAAAACGAGAACGAGAACTAGTTCGAGTACGAGCACCAATATGAGCAGGAGCACCCAAATCAGACAGTCTGTACTCCTATTATAATTCAGTCATATAAAACATATTCACAATGCACGAGCACTGAATTACGTAAGTTGTCCTGCTACTACTATTCTGATAACAGAAAAAACTCAAGTAATTGCATACACATTGCTTGTCTGTATCACGATCATCATCAACCATCACCTCACATCACAACACAACACAACACAGCACATCACATGGCATCAAATCGCATATGGGGAGCCTCAGCTACCGTTGGGTTGGAAAACAGTGTAGTTCTACGGAAACATAGGTATTTTGTATATGGCTTATCAAACATATATATATACGTCCTAATGCAGATAAAACACTGCAAAATTTACAGCGGTTATCAGATCAATTGAGTTGAAATGCTGAAATTATGAGACAACTGACAAAGACAAACATACATAAACACTAACACCACTCAGCTCCATGTGCTAGCCTCAGAGTCAGAACCAGACCCAGAAGCAGCAATCCATAATTATATATAATCTTCAGAATACCATCTACCTTATAATTGTAGGCTGTAGAATCCATTGCCATTCCGTTTTACTTCACTTCCATCCAATGTCATTTCTATTACGAATTTTCATTTATAACGTCAAACATGGTATCGATAACCAAAGTGCGCTTCACTCAATATGAGTAATACCCCAGCTTAAAACTTTTACCGAGAGCTGAAGCAAGAGCCAGAGAATGTAAAGCCCATAAAGGAGTGGTACTTGTAGATAAATCTACTGTCTGAATTGCACACGGAAGACAAAATGACTTCACTGGGACTAGAATACTAATGTACTAATACCAATACCAAATCAAAAAGATACGGCTACCTACATAATATATAAAAATGTAAATATGTAGAGCTACGGCTACCACATCAATTCTTCCCTTCTTTCGCCTTCATCTGTTCCCGAACGTAAAGTGAAGCACATCGAACAAACCATCACAGATTTTTTATTGTGGTATCAATTTCAGTAATACCCTGATGAAGGTAAGCCTATCTCTCTCTTTCCTCTCTCCTACTCGATCTCGCTCTCTCTCCGCTATCTCCAGAGTCGAAAGCAATCGAGACTAAAATGTCCAAGTCCAAGTCGAGTCCACATCTAAATGTTTTATGTATCTCGCTATCTCTTTCCTTTCCAACGCGGAGTGACCACTGAGTAAATAGATTCAATTTACAAGCGCTCATTCAAAGAGTCACTTGGAGTCAGCAGGGATACTGAGAATGATTTTCCTATGGAAATCTAGACTGAACCAAAATCAAATGGACTATAGGGCCCAATAACCGTAACTAACTAGTTCACCATTTAATTCTAATCTTGGTCTTGGTGGTTGGTACAGTAGTTGGCAATTCCATTTAGTTAGTCTTTATTTTATTGGTATTTATTACATTGTACTGGTTCGGATTGGTTTTGTTGATACCTACATACACATGTACAAACTCATCACTTGGTTACAAGTATTGGTTCTGGTTACTCAGTTCTGTTAGTTGCCAATCAGAATCAGAATCAGTAAATAAGCAAAGGCTAAACAGTCACAGTCATAAATATTATATAAACGTCAATCCATAAATAAAGTTTATCCAAAAATATCAGACTGCTACAGAGACAGCTACAGCCACATAGAGCTACAATTACCACTGCAACCATGGCCTGACAACGCAACGCCCTAGTATTTAAGTCACACCATATTACCTATAACTTTATACCATGCTATGGAATGGTTGCAAATTTTCCACAAACTTTTCTCCTCTAACTTGACGAAAAACTCATCTAAATCTAACCCAACTAATTAACTGCATGATTACTACGACTTCTTTTTGCTCCGGTTCTCCCTGGAATAATGTTGTTATTAACCCATATTTTGTCTAGCCATACTGAAAAAATAAACGTGTGGATCTGTGATATGAATTTTCTCCACTTCGGTAACAAGGACACAACAGTGCAGAGGCAGCACAGCTACCTATCTATGACAGTAGTTATAGAAGATTCAGCTCAGCTTCCACAAACACATAAAACCGAATGGGGTATCAAATAAGTACATGGAAGGATAGGTATCTCTCATTAGTGACATGACACAACTACTGGTACCGGTCTTGTATACAAACTTCTGCCGTTTCCTTCAAAAGACGTCATGACATGAGCAGGAGTTAAGTAGGATCAAGTAAAACAATATCCTATACAATTATATCATTACACACACCTATATATACCTATGTATGTTTCAGCAATAATTTCGCCTTTGAGACTAAATGAAATTTACTGGAATCTATTTCTCAAGGGTATGAAATGGTGAAATTGAGAGAACAAGAGGAGACAGAGAGGAAATTCCATGTGATACATATGGAAGCTTTGACTTTGGCTGTGGTAACAGATATTACTTTGGCTTTTACTTTATGGATTTGACTTTAGTTTTAGATACAAACAGTAGTGTTGGTATTGGAACTGAGTATATCCAAGGGCAACTGGGATTTGGATTTGGATTTGATGAAGTTGGAAGTCACCTTATGGAGTTATAGAACAAATCTTTGTACATACCTTCCTACATGTATAACTCTATGAAGTCTTACAAGTCATCTATCATTATTCAACCACTTGCGTGGTAATCTGGGAGATTCCAAATTGCTCACATGAGCTTCACCGAATCAGGGAATACTAAAAGAGAAAACCAATAGGAAACGGATGGAATACAGAACACAGATGAAATTGGTAAGTAGCTGTACTGCAACCTGCACTGATTTAGAATTGAATCCTTACATGCATATGTAGGTACCTACCTACTTACATAACGAGTAATAGCATGACTGACTCCAGACTGGCATCATGTAATGTTCGAATTGCTAATATATTCAGTAGAATAATTGCCTAGATGTGATGCTACAATTGCATGAGAATATTATCATTCTTTATTCGCTGATTTCTCTCCTCCCAAGTTAGCGTTCTTGCTCTACTTATCTCAAATAGAATGATACGACGCGACACGACGTGAAGAATCAATCATCCAAGTGAAATTGCTCGGAAGTGAAGGAATATTGCACAAGAGAATCAAACTCGACTCGTCAACTATAATTGTGTGCATTAGACCAAAACCTGATTCAATTATATTCCAGCATAAGAATCCATTTTGTTCTTGGAAGAGAGAGGGAGACATATCAAACTTTTAATGTTTGACGGTTCAATTTTATTGAATTATCCTAACCGTTTTATATTTTCACTAGCTCAAAGAACAGGTTGCCTTCTATCATGCTCTTCTTTCCGTCCATAATACATGGATCCCAGTCCCTTTAGAACTTATCCAGCGAATTTAATTAATAATCAAAGTAAATTTGGATAGGCATTTCTACGAAACCAGCTTCCGCTCTTCCAAGTTAACTTTCACATTATGTATTGTCTCGCAAAGAAGTTTTCGTCTTTCAACTTTCAACTTTCCATCTCCTGTATAGGTACACTATTGTTGTCAAATCCCAAACATATGTATCTAAACTCTTTTCTTCTAAATACTGATTACTGAATGCCTTTCAAATTTATGTTACATAATAATGTATAAATACTACACAGTAGGTATATATGATCATCTAATCAGTGTATAGGTAAGTCTGAAAACATCTTGACAAAAATAACTGAAACCACGCTTTTACTCGTACTCCTACTCACTCTCTACTCGTCCAACATCAAAGGTTGTGTTGTAATGACCTGCTTCTAGTGCAAAATTCAATTTTGTCCTGTCACTGCTTACTGACTACATTATTTATATGTAGGTATACTTAGGTAAGTTAATTAGGGCAAAGTGTATGCAACGCCAGAGGTGTATTTTCACAACAAAGCCACCACCCACTCGTTCCTTGCGGAGACGACCATTAGGATAAATTAACGGTTGATATAATCAATTTAGCGTATTTGCAAACTTTGTGACGTTAAATAATGGAACTAGAATTAATTCGAATTATATGCTGATTCAATACGGGAATTAGTAGTTCCATCTAGTTAACAAAAGGTGAACCGACTTTACCCGCCAATAACATTGGTGCTAAGAAACAGGGACGGAACAAGTCCCGAGGAATTAGAAACAGTTGTCAATAAAAATGCAAACTGTAGAATTTTAAAGTATGGAATATAGGAATATAGGTACCTATGTAGATTCAGTTCCCACTAGCTTACCACATGGTACTCTTACTTTCTAGGTAGGTACTTGTCAAAGAAACTACCGAAATTAAATGACAAGGTTCGATTACAACCACAATTTGAAAACGTGATACTGAATTAGTGGTGTATTTCTTCTTGTAGAAGTGCACTTTATACAGTCCGTATCCACCTGCGTGATTTCAGTGAATAATTTACATAAAATACAATTTTACTACTAGTAGTTACTACTGCTAATTTGAATACTATATTGAATATTGTGTGCAAATGTACTTAATGTGTATTACAGTTGTGTTTTAATGTATAACTAATCAATCAAAGTACTAATTTTCATCGTAAAACATAAAACAATTATGCGAACAAATGCGGGGCATCAATCAACCAGATGAATAAATATTAGGATTATTCTTACGAAAGTTAGAATAATCGTTAGTACAACCATTTTTTTTAATATTGACCATGCATCGGGCAGGTGTAAAAAGTTAACGAAAAACGTTTACGTAGTTGGTGAAAATGCAGGCTCTTGTCATTAACAAAGCGTGGAGTTTTATCTAAACACTTTTATGTCTTCAGAACACACACAAACTAAACGCACATATTATTAAGTACGTTATTAAACAACCAAATTGTACACGATATCACACAAATGAATAAAACATCCACATTGTTCCACAAGTTATCACAGTGTGTCGTCGTCGTCTTTGGACAACAATGGCTCTCTTAATCTCCGGCGCGGATTTTTTTCATCCGCGTATAAACATCAATTTTCCGCATTATTAACAATATTAGCGTCTTTACCGAACCGACCTTTCGTCCCAAGGCTTTCCTCAGAAATTTAATCAAGTATTCAGTATTCCAAACATTCTTTCCACAGATAGCTCACGTTCGCTTTTCTCTAAAATGTTGCTTTTCGCAGCAAATACGAGCATAAATTATATTAAAACTTATCGTCAGTCAGAAAGTGGATCATGGCCTGTCATACGGACGTGGGCTAATCCGGTTAAGATGTTAGACGGAAAAGTACGGGACGGATTACTTAGACTGCGTAGATCAGAACAGGGAGAGGCTACTATGTACTTTGGTATAAGAATATGAGCTGACGTACGATCAATAACGGTATCATCTTTGTGGATACATGTGTATATATTGTTATATACTACCTACCTAATTTATATGTTTACGGGATAATAGCGACGAGCATAACAAACAAAGTTGTGTACGATGGTATACCACCAATTTTAACATCTAGGTAATTTCTCTTGAGTGGGCATTGTTTTAACTACGTTTGTAATTACTACTGCAATTATCACGAATTACACAAAGTACAAATAGGAATTATTGAATCATTATATTCATGTCTTGTTTAGCCCATCTCCATACTTAATGAATAAGGTAAGCAAAGCATAAAAATACGTATAACGCTTTCCCCTTGGTTGCCATTATTCCTACTTCAAGTCTCAAGCTCGTCCGTGAGAAAAATGAAAACACTGAATACAATTACAATTAATAGGGTTCACGTAAAAGGAATGTTAAAGTCCGAAGCGTAGCAAATTGATCGTAAAATTTGTTACCCAATTTCTGCGGTGAAACACTAAGTTGGCAAAAATATACGCGTTCGAACATCATTTAATAATTTAGGCAAATTAATATTTACTAGAGGTCTACTCCAGTAGCTGCACACTCGATTTACTTGCAAAAATGTAATTGATGTGGCTTTTTAAAAATATCCCACAGCCATTAGAACAATTCAATGGGTACAGAAATTCGGATGCACATTTCCGTACAGCTACTGTGGTATTCATCTACCTATTAGTATAACAGTCAGTGATATATTTCGCTTCTATATCTTCGAAGTTTAATTATGCTGCCATATTAGCAATTTATTAATAATGCCTTAGATTAGTTTACGAATGCAGGGCTATAATTAACAATTTCAATGTCGTTTGAAAATTACGCAATTGCAATGCAAATTACATTCAGGCGCTATATTATTCGAATCATTATAGTTCGAAAAACATAATCACAATTAGTATAATTGAAATTGTCAAATTGAAATAAGAGAAGGGAGAAAAATATGTAATTATAACTTGTAACTGTAACATACTAGCCGTACACGCGAGAGCTCACATCCTACTCACAACGCTCTCACCGGTAAAACATCCCAAAACTTTAGATTTGAGTAACCACGCATCGCCACACATTGCTCTGCCAACATTTGAAGAATATTTAGCGGACGGCGGACACAGAACTGAGACAAAAAGACATCCTTCGCGTGTACGGCTTCTGAAAACAACTAGTACAGAACTAGTTGACTAATTAATAATTACTATTGAAATTGCCAATGCATATATATCTATCTGTAATTATATGTAGATTCGCTTCAAATTAGAGCTGCGTCCAATTAGAGCCAAAACACTTCATTCTAATTTATATTCAGTCACTTCGTAATAACAAATTTAATTTCAAACGACAAAAGTTATATCTAATTTCTTTCTTTCTTTCTTTCTTCATTACAAAGATAAAGTTTCGCCACATTTAAAATCGCTGTAGAAAGAACGTGAAAAGCCTGTGATAAGTTGATAAGAACAAGAACTCGTACTATTTTTCCTAAAAATAGAAACCTTCGGTTTGTTTGTCGCTGCAAATTGTTTCCTAGGTATTTTAATAATACCTACCTACTAAATAATTGGTAGTCATGAATAAAACATAAGCGATTATAGCGCCATCTAAACAATTTGGCTACACTAGAGAATTTGTTTTCTGTCTAGGATTATGTTTACCGTCAAACGAAAGACGTAATCATTAGATACCGAGTACCGACATACATAGGTAAGAATAAAGCATTTTCCGCTGAAACGATTTCGAGTTCCAGTTTGGTGACAAAAATAGTACTTTGCGCTGGGAAGTACTGGGAATATCACGAAAGAAAAATTGGATAATGTGAACTAATTGCTGTCCTAGTAAACATCTAGATCAATTTATTTTTCCTGTAAGGTACGTATGTAGATAATTACAAAGACAAATTAACCATTTATTTTTTTATATATACTTTGCTTTAGATTTGATATAGCTTTATATATGTTTAAGACTTAGTAGTTCAAAACCATGAAGTAATTACGTACACAATAGATAATCTCATTTTAATTCTTTGTACATCTTGTGCTCACCTCTCCAGTATCCCTAAAGCATACGGTTGTGTAAGACATATGTATGTAAGTAAGAAAATAATCAGAGTTGCGTAAAGGAGTAATTATTTATAGACTACTCCGGGAGAGGCAGAAATCTCCTAAATTTTAGTGATCATGGTTGTTTTGATTCCAGGAATATCCAAACATGATTTGACCTCCAGAAAGGTCCGGGAATGTTCCCGTTCCCTTATTCTCAGGGAATTTGAATCTAGTCATCGCAAACTTAGTCAAACTTATACTCAACTGGATCCAAAAATAATATGGGAAATACATACACGATTTGTATTTTTCGACAAGAATTGTCGATTGCGTTAGACAGAACCAGTTTGCCAAAAATCAAAATGATTATAATTAATAGCTAGTATGAGTAACATTAAAATTCAATGCATAACGTAGTAATTATGACTCGTTTAAATAATGAATCTGTGCATAGGTTCCGCAATGTCTGCGTGAATGATAAGATAACCAAGGTATTGTTACTCATACGTATTTGTTTGTACGGCAAGGGTACATTAACCTTTCTTTAGATAAATGCCATGCTTAACTACTGTTGACTCTCCGTGTCTAATGCTTTAATTCTAAATACTAACATTCGAGCGCCGTCATCCCATAAGGATTGTAAAAGTGTCGACAAGTCAACTCGTGCATTATTTAGTGAAATACGTTGAGATAATGATTTCAAATTGAACGGAATATCATAATCGAGAAAATAAACACACCAAACCAAGGTACCTCTCGCTGTAGGCACCTACTACATCACTCGCAAACGCGTGCATGATATTCCAGATATCGCCCTATGTACGTTAGGTACATAAGTATGTATCTATTCCAACATAAACCCGAAAGATTTGCAGACGTCCGAAAGCCCCGTTTCATAAGCTACTCAATATTGAATTTAATATCCTCATGTCCTCGTACATTTTGCAACCTTACCATATCCGCGGAAAAGAATGTGAACAGAACAGACGCGAACCAAGTCAAGTTCCAGAAGCTCAACAAAGCCTTTCGCAGAATTGTGTTAGGTATAAATCATACAAAATTACGTCTGAGGAGAGAGTAGTAAATATAATATGAAGACAATATGGAGAAACACGCACCGAATTTCGCTTCAATTCTATTCAATTTCCTAACTACCAGAACTTTTTCAATTTACCCTAATAAAATAAATGGCACAAGCGAGATTCAATAATGTCATTTCGAAAGTAAACTTTCAGTACATTGCTGACAATATGTAGCTGACATTGTGCAATACTAGGATAAGAAAATAATTCTTCTAAATCAGATGAAATGTTTGCGTTTGGAACTTACAACAACTTTTCTCGCACCGGGGAACCTTTCTTCTTGAATGGTCGACGTAGACTGTCAACATGTTTGTAAAAGCACCAAGTCAGTAATACCAGAAGTGAATGTTTAGTAAACTTGCAGAATACCACTAACAAATTAAAAATTTATACCGACTTAGGGAAAGTATTTGCACACACGAGTACATACACAATTACACCCTGTTGAGAATAATTTGACACGACCACAAGAGGAGAAACGTATGTAAGAAAATTGACTAGACCAGCTGAATTCGAGTATCGTAGTGCGATTAAGGAGCGAAGCGTGAGCGACATCAGGATTTTGTCAACATTGACATGGAAAAGTCATGCGAGAAAAGACTACATTTACAGAATAAGATGGGGTTCTACTTACTCTGAAAGACCTTCTTCCGGTTTCCGCTACCCGCTTGACCCAAATTTCTTCAGACTTTTTTTGTGGAACAGTTGTACTCCCAGTGCTTGTGGATGAGGATGTCTTATTGCTCGAAGTCAGCAAACTTTTCTCAATTTGCATGAATTGCGGTTCCGGTTTCGTTTTCAACTCGACCAGTGTTCGGTCAATAAAGAGCTCACAGAGCTTGGCTTTATTCTGAGACAGGGACAAATCCGGAACATGTTTCTTCAACGGCTTCATTTCATGACCATCATATAATCCAGCTTTTTTCAGATCATGACCTCGATCATCCAGTGCATCGAGTGCGTTGCCAGCAACTTCGTCCACTTCATCGTCCTCTACAAACCCGGTGTCACACAATTCCACGAATTTCTCAAGTGTTGACAAGGCTCTTTCTTCAATGCCAATCGAACCTGCACGTCGGCGATCCATCCCAACCATCAAACCGGTTCCAGACATGACTAGGCAAGTTGGACACTGGCTTGCTTATATACTGCAGTAACTTCTTTCTTCTCCTTTCTCTTTATACTTGGCGTGGCCTCGGACTGACACCACTATTGATACACTAGCACAGAACAGTTGTTGTTATTGTAGCTGTAGTTGCACTTGTAATGACAATCAGCCGTCACCAAGACGACAATCACTTTACATTTAATTATTCATTAAATCCAGACAATTTCTTGTCTACTTCCTATATAGATAAAAGAAACGATGTGAAACTTTAATGTACTCAGACCAGAGAAGTAAAGCTTGGAAGGCTCAGTTGTAATGCTATCCTATACTTATGCTCTATGTACCCCACTGGCTTGCTTTCAGGTGCAGTTACCTACAAGAACTGAATGAATATTTCGGAAATTGAAGATTCTCCACGGAGTGAGTTAGGCCTGTGTTTTGTTGTGTACGTATTAGTACGTATGAATGTTGGCAAGTGTACTTTTGAAAAAAATAGGGTCCCACCAAGGCCAATGGAAACGAGCGATGCGATGCGATGCAAAGAACTGGGGGAACAGATATTAATGTGTGTCTCACTCAAAGCTTCTTTGTGTTTAACAAAACAAGAAGGTAAATGGAAGCGAACGAACAGACTTGCTATTTTGCCACACAAACAACAGTATAGCAACAGCAAATACCAGTTGCAATATCACACTCCTACAAGAACAAGACTTGATGGAAGTACAAGTAGACAGCTTGGCGACATGCAAAGAGACATGGAAAGTTTTATTCACTCTTCATTTATTTTTACTTTCTGTATCTTCCAACTCAAACGCCGAGTGAATAGTCCGTCAGACGAAGAATATCAAAGTCATATACGTAGTGGAGAGCATATGCATGCATACGTACTGTGATCGCCGATTTGATCACCCAAGGATGTACAATTTAACAGAGGTATAAACAAACTGAAGTTATTGAGCAAGACTGGAAAGCGCACACGTGGATTTGGAAAGTATTGAACTTCATAAATCGTTCATTTTCTTTGTCTGCTGTTTATTACTTCACAGCGCAGTTACTCCGTAACATAGTCTCGCCGTAATTCTGCACTTTTTCTCAGACTCGTAAAATTGGTGATCTGTCGCTTGGCTGAATATGCAATTTCAACTGTAATTTGAATGGTGGTTCGGGATGAGAAAGGATCAAACGGCAACTAGTTTTTCAATCAGAGTAGTTTCAATAGAGTCCGCACTTCAATTTTTCAATATTTCCTTTGTTTCTTGTTCCGTTCTGAGAATGTCGCTCCTGTTTTCTTGCCGTCTTTAGTACAACTCCTGAAATCATAAGCTGCATAGGTAAAGTTACTGTCAAATGATTACTGCACCTGTAACATTTACTAATTAGTTTTACAGCTGATTCCAGCCCTCAACGAGTCAGTGGAAATGAATACATAGATGACGATAATTTCTTTCGAAGTTGAACGACTACCACAGCTACTTCTTCAGACACGTA